>JBBPDC010000028.1:10497618-10507846 GCA_037974485.1 Hemigrammopetersius urotaenia
CGACGATCATCTTCCTTTAATCGTGGCAGCCAAAATCGTGATCGTGATTAAAATTCGATTAATTGTGCAGCTCTAGTTGTAAGTAACCTTGGGCTGGTCCCAAAATCACAAATATGAAAAAGTGGAAAGTAATTAGTTACACATACTCAGATACAGTATGTGAACAAAAGCGTTGGGATCATTACACCAACAGGGTCTTAGCATTCAACATACTTTAATACGGAGCTGGTACGCCCTTTGCAGCTATAGCAGACTTTCCGCAAGATTTTGGAGTTTCTGTGGGAATTTGCGCCCATCCATTCTGTAAAGCATTTATGAGGTCAGACAATGATGATGGATGAGAAGGCCTGGCTCACAACCTCCATTCCAGTTCATCCCAAAGGTGTTGGATGGGGTTGAGGTCAGGGTTCTGTGGGGGCCAGTCAAGTTTTTCCACATTGAACTCATCCATCCATGTCTTTATGAAGCTTGCTTTGTGCACTGGGGCACAGTCACGCGGGAATAGAAAAGGTTCTTCCCCAAACTGTCTTCACAAAGTTGGAAGCATGGTGCTGTCTTGGTTTGCTGAAGCATTAAGATTAAGCCCTTCACTGGCAGAAAAGGGCCTAGCCTAAACTCTGAAAAACCATTTCCCAATACTTTTGTGCATGTAGTGTACATAAATCCACGAGGACATAATAGACTTCCTCTCCCCAACACTCAGTGAGATGCTAACTGACATCGGTACCTATCAGTTGGTGTAGCAGAACTGGCAGTTAAGAGATCTCATCCATGCGTGAGCTGTCTGCTAGTGTTGTGTTAGTGGCACTTTGAAAAGACGCTATACTGCACCTTCCCAAATTGGTCATCTTTTATTACTTGGGTACAATACTGAGTCTGACGCCATTTTATAAATTCCAGCTGTCAATTTCACCCACTAGTTAGTGCACTACAAAATCGCTGTGCGATTCCAGACACTGTACAGTACATGGAGAGGTGTCGACATTCTCTGGAAAGTTTTCAAGCTAGAAGTCTTGAAGTGGGCAGGATGCTAACATTAGCTGCTAGATGCTATCATAATATTTACTATTGTCAGTTGATCACGTCTAATGAGCAAAATACATCTCAGATGCCTCGGCCTGATGGCATTACATCTTCTCCTCTTGACAAGTATTATCAACATTAATGCTTAAATTGGATCCATATCTCCGGAAGGTTAGCAAGCTAAGATAGCTACTGAAAAAGCTTTAGGGAATAAAACCTTGCATGCAAGATAGCCACAGTTTAAAAACCTTCGGTTACATTGTTTTATATTGCAACTTGTATGGCCACAATTTGTGTATTTAAAGTGTGCACTGTTAGCATCATAAATGCTGCAGTCCCCATCATGTTAGGCTACTCCAGTGCTGCAGAAAAAAATAGATTTGCACTGATTTTAAATGTTGCTCTTTGTTACAGTTAACACAGGTAGAGATCAATATATTGAATGGTATAGAAATATTAAGTTTGTTCAAATACTCATCCTGAATGCAACATAGCCATGTCATAGGTCCACATGGAGAGACACGACGCATGTTTATGCAACAGAGATGAATTGTCAAGATTTGGCACACTATTTAAGCCACAGTAACATCCCAAGTGTCTGAAATTAACTAAACGTCACCTCCCCTTGTTAACCCCCCTATATAGCAAACACTATGTAGTAAATGAGTGAGTGAGTGAACACAGCTTATGTTTCGGTACTCGATTCTCTACAGCCTGTGTCTTATGCCCAAATGAAGATATCCAGGACAAATACTGACCTGTGGTAAATGGATACAATTGTCATATTTACATAATTCTCTAAATGTCACTGGATCCACAGAACAAGGTCAAATACAAACGTTGTTACGACCAAACGAACACCCCCGCACATTGAATTAATATCATATGAGAGGTAACTTTATTAAAATACCCTGTGCATAAGCAGTGGTCTTTGTCAAGTGTAGTAGTTAAGTGGCTTTGGCAGTAGAACGCTGCAGTCTGTGTACACTGGCGCCGTTATTAAATAATGTAGAGTAATAGCCTTTCCATGCAATGTCAATGGAATGCGCAGAAGTGTTGGCCTGCTTGAAGCATGGATGTAGCATTACTTATATACTGACCACTAAACAAGCTCGTAATTCTTAGTGACAGTGACATTTGAGGGAAAATCAAGGGTGTTTTCAATCTTTTTCAAAACATTGTATTTTTTCATTGAAAAAATGCCTTTGAGTTGTTTATTTGGGCATGTCAACAACTACAAAATGATGCATGACTTCAGAGGTCTATTTGTCTTCATGCGGTGTGCCTAATGAAAAGGAGGCTGAAAACCACATGATGTAAAAACAAGTGAACTGAGATGGGCACTTTTAAAGCACTTTTAAAGCAGCAAAATAAAAATGCTGAGGACAGAAATTGAGTCTTGTTTTAAAATGTATTTTGTGGTGGTTCAAGGCATTTAACAAGCTCAAGTAGATGAAAACAGTTTGCCTGAATATTAAGTTGCAGAATATTGAGTGTTTCAAATTTCATTAGACAGGTTTCCATTAACCTGTTTAATGTGCAATTTGAAATTAACTGAAAAATTAATGCTTTCTGAAAGTAAAACTGTCTCAAAAAATGTTTATGCTTGCATGAGGTGGACTGGATGAAGCAATATTTTTTTGCATTTCAGTCACATGATCTAACATGAAAAGTCACATTACTTAAAAGAAATGTGTGCTCTGTGTAGTCAGATGAGATGTAGATGTTTTTACAATGAAAGCGAGAAAGAAATCTCTCCTATTTTATATTACAAACAACAAATCACCAGACAAGGACTGATATGTCCCCACTGCCAGGTATAAGGGCTTTGCTTTTCCATTGCATGCCCTCGTTGCCTTCAATTATGCACTATCATGGCTATAGCGGTGGATGTGATCAAATCACTGTGCTTAAATTGAAAAGATCTTGAAGGTCAGTCATCATGTTTAATTGGACTGACTATCACTAGAATGAGAAAACTCAGCCTTAATCACATAGCATTACTATCGTCCATTCACAATAGTGGCACAATAATCACTTCAATTTCAAATAGAACTGCAATGGAAAACTGCCTAATGTTCATCTGTGCTTCAAAAAATGTGCTTGCAGCTTATAAACGAAACAAATATATCTAATCAGATAAGTTGGTTTATTATTCAGCGCAGCACACATAAGAGAGAAATGATTCACCAAAGGATTATAGTGAATCAGTTATCTCTTAAAAGCTTGAAAAGGTGATATCATTGTGCTCAGGCTCCACTGGGAGGATTTTAGTCTTTGTTCCTTCTGTCCTTAAAGAATGTGTTGCTAACTGTAAGTACTCGAAAAATGCATATACTGTGTTAGGCAAGAAAAAACTTTAACATTATGTTCTTATGGGCATTATACCCAAATGCACTTTATGTCCTTGTGTTACGTCCTTAAGTCAGCAATGGCTAAGTGAGCTGCAGTGGTAATTAGTTGCCAGAGCCGGGCGGCATGGTCAATGTAACGTGACAGTAGCAGATAGGATGAGCAGTCTGTATCTCCATTTACACAGAAAGTCACATTAAAATGCTCATGGAACTGGCAACCCTATTTCTTCTGGTTTTGGCCTCCATTGTCCCCACAGATCCAGACATGGCACTTCTATTTGGAGATGCACTAGATATCCGAACTGGCTGCTTCACGAGAGTGAGGCCACCCTCAGCTTCATCGCAACCATTATCAGAAGTCATTACAGAAAGTGTATGGCTAGTGTAATTGATGTTCAAGGCTTCAAACTGACCCACAACAGCAAAGATAAACACATCAGTGGAACAACAGTGAGGATCCCAATATTGAAATATTGAAAAGAAACAACTTAGTTTTAAAACAAGCTATTTGTAATTGAAACACTTCATAAGATGAATCATGCCGTCAGTCTAAAACTGCTCAATCTTTCCACCAGCCGACAGGAGAGAAATAAACAGCTAACATGACATCACTCAGAGTGTGTGTGTACTATTTCAGGCCTAGTTTGTTATAAGTTTGTATCAGATTCATTCTTTTCACTCAGGATTTTCTGGCTCAGCCCTGATATGTCGTTTCTGAATATCAGGCACAAGCATGACATTCTAATGGCTAATTTTCAGAATGATCTAATAAGAACAAAGTGAACTCCTCTTTGTATGATAAACGCAGAGAAAGTAAAAGAAGACCATCTGATGTTTGAAACAATCAGGCATTATTGTTTATTTTCCCTAATCCTAGCTGCTATTTGTGTTGCGGCGTCATGTGAGGAAAATCAGACCTACTTAAATGACATAGTAGAAGCTGTAAAAACTGAAAAATATAGATATACAATATCTGTAGTATTTGTAGTGCTAGTGTTAATATGTGCCTGAGCTACCTGCTTCTCACCAGAACACAGTTACACAGCTAAACTAGCCACACATAAAACTTGAGATAATGGCTATTACATACAAAGGGGTTGGGACATGACTACAGTCATTAAGGGTCACAAATGTCATTTTGAGTATTAAATAACAGTATATAATAATATTTTGCCAATGTTTTCCTTTGCACCTTGACAGTATTTCTGTATTTGACAGCATTGCTGTGTTTTTAGCATCTTGTATCTAGAATAGAAAGCTGTTTTGTGGACATGTCTCAATAATCTCAATCAGCCACGAAACCCAAGAATTTAAACTGCTAGACTAAGTAAGTAAGCAAACTCACCTCAAGCTTAATAAACATAATCAGACAGCAGCACAATCTGACTTTTACCTTGGTTTAAAGTGCATGTCTGCACTGCTAAGTTGTATTAACTAAGAACAGAAGTCTTAATATTAAATGAATCATGGGAAACAATATGTTCTAAGCACATTAGAGTTTGGAAATGTACTGTAGCCTTAGCTTGAAATCTATTGCTCCTTTGATATAAAAACAAATTAACATATATGTATCCATTTACATGTCTAAACCTAATAGAAAAAGAGCGGATTGCAAACTCTCATGTAAAACCACACAATCGTCAAATTGGTAAAAGAACAACAAAAAGACTCAGGATGTGTGTACTTTAAGGCATTCTGAGATTGAGAATAGGCAGCACAGTTGTTTAAGGAGTTATTTATGGTTACTTTGTAATTTGCACTGTAGCAGAGTGGCTAAAACACTATACACTATATGTGAGAGAGCCTGTCTCACTGGTACATCTTCAAAAGTTTGACACGTTTCGTAGTAACAATACAAATAGTATTAATCAGGCAACTCTAGCTTATGAAAACAACTCTAGCTTAGCACTTTTTTGGGGAAGTTGGTGGCCTGGTGGTTAGGTAGGTACCCCTGTCATTGGAATATTGTGGGTTCAAATCCCAGGACTGTCAGTGGCACCACTGAGGTACACTTGAGCAAGGTATTGTTCCTACACACTGCTCCCTGAGTGCCATTGTTGGTTGGCCACCATTTTAAAAAAGAATGAATAAAAGAAAAGTGGACCCTCATAGCCACGCATGAACACACTACACAGCGTACAGGCATTTAACCTATTCACCTAGGATTCAAACCCACAACCTTCTGATCACAGGGGCAAAGCCCTAGCCACAAGGCCACCCAGCTGCCCCACAAGGAGAACTGCAGAGAAGAATTGCTGTGTGAATGGCCACTTTACACATCATAGAGTCATGAACTACTTGGGAATTTGTTTATGTTTGTGTACCTGGAGGGCTCAGCCTTATTGAAACATCTCATTTGTGTTTCAGTCTTTCCCATTCCCATCTTACGCTATAGCCACTCTGCTTCCGACACAATCCGCTCTGGAGCTCTGGCCACCTGCTCAGAGCAGAGTGCTCTCTCAGATACCTGCTGGCTCTGAGCTACAGTAAGAGATAAAACTTTACCCCCAGCACTCTGGCGCTGCCTGATGAGAGCAGGGTGATAATTAGCAGAGTTGATTAAAGTGGAGCCTCAGCCGTCAGTGGCAGCGAAACAACCTCCAAGGGCTCTCTCAGTCTGCCTGCAAACACACACAGACAAACGCACACATAAAAGATTGTGAGCCAATTAACTCCACAGAAGAGTGGATCTCCCAGGGCTTTCTGCCAGGCCCAAATCGTCTCGCGTGTGGGCCCCCTCCAGCTGCATGGCGACAAGTCTTGGAAGCAAAACCTCACACACATTGTGTGCAGTCACATTAAGATGCCTTTGGAGCCAAAGTTAACCATCATAGCTGAACTCTGCCAGGTGGTGTGATAGTGACGGGGGAGAAGCATGTTTACCGAGTTGGAGGGAGTTGCTCATTTATGCCCAGTAGTTCATTTGTTTTCTTTTGTTGTTTTCTTCTCCACTGATTAGTTTGCATGTTTAATGCGACCCATTAAGCCCTCATGATGCTACAGTACATTAAGCTGGAGGTCTTGGGGAGGTTACAAGGTGATGTGTCATTAGAGCACTTTGCTTTTACCTACGCATCACCCTCACACTCCTGGTACTCTTGTACTTCTGTTACACATTTTCAACCAGTTCAAGGAATGGGACGACTTCTAACGATACAGTATAAACACATTTTTTTTAAAAAAATTTAATAATTACATTCAGCTAGATGCATTTCCATGCGAAAATGCAAAGTATGATTGTGTGTGATTGCTACAAAACAGGAGACAACCAAACTTTGGATTTATGGCCAAAAAATGTTATAAAATATAATAAAAATAATAAATAAAAAAATAATAAAACACACAATTGAAACCCGATCTTCTGATTCAGGGTCTGGCACTTCAGTGTATGCCACTGGGGGTCGTGAACCTGCCAGCTCTTACCAAGCCATTTATGGGTGAGGACGGCTGAATACGTAGCAGCATTCAGCACATTATTTTTTATTTAACCGCAACAAACATTGACACGTCGTTTTTAATATAACTGACTCGAGCTTAAGTGTCTTGAAGTCTGTTTATGAGTCTGCTGTGTGTTTTGCTGTGTTTGTTTCTACTTGTTTTGCTATGCGTTTGTTCCTCCTTATTCAGAGACTTTCTGTCCAATTCACATAAACAGGACTGAACTGTCCTCTATCTCCCCTGTAACATACCAAAGTTCTCTTTTTGTGCCAAAACCATGCACTCTAAAATTTTGCTTTTTTTTTTTTTTTTTTTGCTGATTTTGTTGTTTAAAAGATTTTGCTGAGAAAAAAGATAACAGTTCCTTTAGGTCTACATATTAACTGGGTACTCCATTGTACTAAGTACTTATTTAGATGAACATGACTGTGTGTTCCGAGGCAGTTTAACTAAACTACACTGTAGGTATTAAATCGGAGTTGCAAACTCCAAAATACTGCATACCTATTTGGGGTAAAATTGGGGTCAAGCCAAGATCAATCTAACCGAATTACACTATAAAAATGAACAGGTTCCGTTTAATATGAATATATTACTGTATTTACCCTGCTTGTACCAAAGAAAATGACAGTGCATACCAAAGAAAACACGCGCATGAATTACAGTGCAGTCTATACAAAGTTAACATCAATATTTTACATTTTAACACTTTTAGCTTGAAGCATTTTTAGCTTGTTTTAACAACAGCACCACAGACAACATTTTTGCGATAATTCTACACTGATATAATAACACAAACAGTTCATGCTGTCCAGTCCCTGCTCATTGCTTTTCTGCGTTCTTCACTTCCCTAATGGACACACACACACACACACACACACACACACACACACACACACACACACACACACACACACACACACACTGCTCTCTTGATTATTTGCTGCCCTTTGTGGATCCCTGCTGCTGTAATCTATGATGGTCAATTAACCTGCAGCACCAGGGCAGAGCCTCTACTCCAGCTTCTGCACACTGAAGTGCATTGTTGGCTCGCTGCAGGCAAGGTCAGATAAACCAGGTGAGAAATGAAACAAACAAATAAAAAAGGACCACAATCGCGCTGACAGAGAGTTCTCACATGTAGCATATGTGCCATGAAAGCACACAGTGGAAAGCACCCCCAAACGGAGCAGAGTGTAGTAAATCGAGTAGTCATGCTATTAAATCTGCAGTAGAAGCATATGTTCAAAAGGATTAAGTTGCATGATGGAATAACTTACACTGCTCATTTCATCTGGTTTCTGCTGGGCCGTTTTTTGCCATCGCAGTGCTGCAGCTGAGAAGCATTTGGTCTCACTGCCACAGCCCCTATAATCCTGTTACTGCAAAACGGGAGGACATTTCACTCACCACCTCCCAATTATCCTAACAATAAAACTCTAGAATTCATTCTTATCCCACTGCAGATCTCAGCCGTTATAAGGCTGCGCACTTGCATTTTCTCCGTTAAAGTCAACTGCTTGTTGTCACTGTACAAAGATTGTCTCAAATTTTTTCCCACATTTTTTTCATAACTCAGCAGCCTGAGTTGCTAGAATAATGATACATGGACCAGTAGAAGTGGTCTAAAATAAAAATGCTTTAAAGTAAGTTACATGAATTCCCAGCCTCATTGGTCTGTGTGGGTTTCCAGTGGGAGCTCCGGATTCCTCCACAGTCCAAAAGACATGCATGTCAGGTGAATTGCAGATGCTAAACGCCCCTCTGTTTTGTCTGTGTGTTTGCCTTGCGATGGACTGCTGACCCACAGGGTGCTTTTCTACCTTTTGCCTTATGAGCTTTGGGATTGGCTCCAGAAGACACCTGGGACCCTGGTTAGGATGAACACCTCAGATAATGCATGAATGAATAAAACAACATAGATCAGAAGCAAAGAATGATTTTTCCCTCTCCTGTAAAGTTGCTATTTAGGTAAAACATCTTCTGAACAGCAATAATATGAAGTGTGCTTGTTCTTTCTGATGATTGAAACATTTTCGGACACTTTTATCCAAAGCGACTTCCATTCCCTAACTACAGGGGGCAGTCTCTCCCTGGAGCAACTTGGGGTTAAGGGTCTTGCTCAGAAACCCAGTGGTGGTGCTGAAGGTAGGATTCGAACCATGACCTCTAGGTCTAGATGCAAGTATCCTACCCACTAGACCACCACCAACCCATTTTTTGTGAAGTATTAAGCTAATACGATACAATAGAGGGAGGGAGAGAATAGAATATGGAAGACAAATAAAAGAAACAAAGAAGAAAAGAAAGAAAAAGAAAAAGAAAAGAAAGAAAGCATGTCTGAAGTTCCCTTGTCATACACAGATAAAAGGTAATGGAAGCTTATCAGTACCTAGCAACTTGCATGCCCAGATTGTGGGTTTTCTCCCCTCATTCACTCTAGTTTAGCTCAATAATTTGGGTGACTGCTGATGTTAAGTGTCTGTTATCAATGTTAGCCAAATGGCAGCAAGATGAAATTGAGTAGATTTGATTTTCCAAGCTATGCATTCAAGAGAATGCATATTAATGTAGTAGCATACTTGCAGCAGTACAGTGTGGATATATGTTGTATTATTTAGATAATCTGTGAGGCAGCTGTGGATGGCAAAAGTGTGTGTGTAGTTGTAGCGCTACAGGAACTTTTATCCTGCATAAGTTAGCCCTCCATCAGCCTGTGCAGTAATCCAGAGTTGCTCTCATGCCTTTGTTTGCTGGTGATTAATTTGCGTCGGATTTGTTTTGGCCAGACCCGGCTGTCCTTCCATCTGTTATAGCTGTGACATAACACGAGGACCTGCCGCGACGACCCGGTGCCCACCCGCCCACTGCTGACGTCACCCATCCTCTTACACTCTGCCATTGTGCCTCCATCTCTGCTTCTTTCCGCTTGTTTCCTTTTCCTCTTTCCCTCCTCTACACTACTGACCAGGTTTCTGGCACTGGGGTGTGCATGTGTGTAACTGTGTTTGTGTGTGTGTGTGTGTGTGTGTGTGTGTGTGTGTGTGTGTGTGTGTGTGTGTGTGTGTGTGCGCGCGCGTGTGTTGTGTCACTTTATCTCATCTTTTTATTCATTCTGTATTCCTAAACCTGTGCTGATCCTGTCCAGGGTTGAGAAGCTGGAGAATGAGGCAAAATCCAGCCTGGAGAAGTTTGAGGAGATCACTCAAAAGTGGACCATGGTCAAGGCAAAGGAGATTCCTCAGGATCTGAGAGATGGACTCAACAGCCAGCAGCAGCTTTGTGCTCTGCTCCTTGAAGAGAAGAACAAAGTCATCAATGAACTGCAGCAGGTAAATGTGTGTGTGTGTGTGTGTGTGTGTGTGTGTGTGTGTGTGTGTGTGTGTGTGTGTGTGTGAGAGAGAGAGAGAGAG
>JBBPDC010000028.1:10512692-10534580 GCA_037974485.1 Hemigrammopetersius urotaenia
GTCACACACCCACCCATCAGACCCTATAACTCCTCCTCCTGTCACACACCCACCCATCAGACCCTATAACTCCTCCTGTCACACACCCACCCTTCAGACTCTATAACTTCTCCTCCTGTCACACACCCACCCTTCAGAGTCTATAACTCCTCCTCCTCGTCACACACCCACCCTTCAGAGTCTATAACTCCTCCTCCTGTCACACACCCACCCTTCAGACCCTATAACTCCTCCTCCTGTCACACACCTACCATTCAGACTCTATAACTCCTCCTCCTGTCACAATGCACACATTCATCTCTATAGTAACCTGCTGCTACTCAGATGAGCAAGTTCTTATTGTGTGCATAGTCATTATTATTATGTGCAAAATCTTTATTATTATCTTTACTAATATGTGAAATAGCTTTGTCACACGCAGTATCACTGTTTACTGTTACGTGCAATAATGGACCGGGTATAGAGAACAACTCCAAACCACTATTTGTGTATGTTGACGACTTCAGTAGAAACACCCACCTTTCTTTCTGACCACAGCATTTTGTGTTTCTAACATAATGTTTATAGCACAAATTTTCTGAAGAATTTAATTTAATTTTGACTATGTTACCCACTCTAACACCACCTGCTTTATTTTCTTAACCGATCAAGATACAGTAGGTTAATTAATACACATTTGAGAGACTTTGTACTACGTACAAATATTCCAGAATACGTTTATATATGTACATATCTTCTTTGTTTAAGACCCTGGTGGACCAACCTTCACCATCGGGAAGTCAGTGTGGCTGTTGTGGGGGATTGTCTTTAACAATTCCGTCCCCATTGAGAACCCCAAGGGGACCACCAGTAAGATCATGGTACTGGTGTGGGCCTTCTTTGCTGTCATTTTCCTGGCCAGCTACACAGCCAACCTGGCTGCCTTCATGATTCAGGAGCAGTACATCGACACTGTTTCTGGACTGAGTGACAAAAAGGTAAGTGAGGCTGGTGACTTTCTTTGACTTTATTTTCTTTCAATAGTTTTTATGTTTCTGGTTCAGTTTCTACACCGATGTCAGTCTGAGGGGTGAGGCTGTCACAAGCTATAAAATCATCCCATGACTGGAAATCAAATATTCATGTCTGTGTATGAATCATGGAGACATCCTGCAAAGAGGGAGGTGTGTGTGTGTGTGTGTGTGTGTGTGTGGATGGGAATGTTGTAATGTAGCAAAAAAATAGAAACATTATTTGATTGCAATAAGAAGACTCAAAATCCATGGCTAGTGCTGCACAATGTAGACCAGTTATTGTATATTGTATAGGAATATACATACTTTAGCAGCAACATGCCTTATGATAGATTAAAACACAAACATGAACCTCTTGACTTGACATGATACACAGATTGTGCATCATTTGTTGGATTATGTGAATGCAAATTAATTTATCAAGCAAAACAACGGCGGATCTTGGATTGGTCAGGGTGATCACAGCACGCAATAAAACATTGTTAGAGGCTTATTTGCATATTTTGCATTGATATATCGGCACTGCAGCCATCAATATTGCCATAATATCATGATATACCGTGCAACTGTAATTGAACCCTCTAGGCTTGTGATGACAAGCAAATCTTGACATCGAGACGCTTTGCTTTCGGCATGCTGGGATTAAGAACTTTTCAAGGAAAAAGACCAACGTGTATGTGCCTCATTACAATTCCTGCAAACTCATTACAGATTCTGTCTGCATTCTCTATTGAATTGCACTCCCTCCAGCCCAGACAGAGAGGAGAGTGTCTTTCCGTCCTCAGTGAAATAATATTTGCCCGACAGAGGGGCGATTAGAGTTATTAAATGTGCAAAGGCTTACATACAAAAGAACGTACGAATCTTGGGGACGGTTAAGCACCCCGAACGGTCTTCATTTTCATTAAAATGAGTTTAAAATTAAAACATGGCTAATCCAACAATAAATTAAATCAGCACATTCTCACACTCTCGCTGCTCCCGTGTCCAGTTCTACAATAAAACCAATATGTAGCAGCAGAGACGAGAACATTATCTGTACCAATACGTAGCCTGAATATTAAAACACTGTTTGAATGTTTCATGCCTCGTAGTCCAATCAAAGACGCAGTTAAATGACTTGAGCTTCTATCGCACAAACCACAGAGCTCTTTGATATGACTGAAGTTATCCCCAAAGGTTCAATATGATCAACTCAGGCTGCTAGAATTATTGTGTGTGTATTTAGGCCTGGGGGAGGCCTGGGGGGGGGGGGCACAACTTTAAAAACAAATGACTCAAGGGCAGCATGTAGCCTTAGGACATAGTGCTGAGAGATATGGATTAATCTGGTTATCTTTCAGAAGCTTAGCATGTTTATTGAATTACTTGCATTGTTGGCATGAAGGCAGGTAAGGGCTATGTGTGTTTGCTAGTTGGGCAGTAAGGGTGCATTTTGCTGTTCCAGTTAACACTAATGCATTGTAATGTGTTCTAAATGTGCTGATTTAACTACATTCCCTTTTAATTGGACAAAAAAACAGTTTTCTGTTTCCAAATCCATTCTACAAGAGGTTTTGGTTAGAGTGTTGCCCCCAAAATCAGAATGCTGTGGATTTGAATCCCAGGTCTGCCGTTGGCACCACTGAGCAAGGCACACTGCGCCCCTGGCTGCCCACTGCTTCACTTAGTGAATGGATTAATTCCAGAGAACAATTTTGGTCTGTTCACACTGTGTAATGTGCCGTGGTGTGTTCACAGATGACAGATGACAAAAACCAAAATACCAATACTGTATAAATACTCTTCTAGTGAATGTATTAATTAACTAAAAGTAATTAGCAGCTGCTTCATTATGCATATGTTGCCATTTTTTTATTTCAATAAGTTCCAAAACAGTTTGTTTCAGCAACTCCACCGAGATCCCAGAGCAGCAGAAACAATCAAGCACATTAAATACAAATACAAGAGCTGAACACTTTATGTGGAATTGTTCATTTGTCTAGTGTTTCAATTAGAAATGGACATGGATAGTTGACTGAGTGATGTCTGTGTAATCTTGCAAGCCAACCATTTTATTCATTGCCTGTGAATTTGTTGGTTTTGTCACTTAATCGGGCCAAGAACTGCCTACTTGGCAGGACAGAGCCATCCAACTGATGTGGAAAGCAACCAACCACACACTGCTGTTACCGCACTATGTGTCAGGCATGTGTGACGATCGAGGGCGGGAGCCCTCGACCATGAAACTCCTCTTGGGAGACAGACTGGACACGACAGGTCAGGTTCCATGATACGGATGAGGGTTTTAATAAGGGAACAGAAAACGAGGAATACATACAAGGGCAAAAACGGGCAGGGAAATGAGGCGATGGAAACACAAGGGAGAACTCAGAACACACAGGACTTAATCACAAGACAGAACTCAGGGCAGGCGAAAACAAAGGACACGTGACACAAGCACAAACCTAGAACACATATCAACTTAAAAGTCCCAAAAACCCAACAAAGGCCCAGCAAGAAAACAGAACAGAACAAGCATAACAAAATGAAACGGAAAACAGCGGCCCCTAACGACCGTCAGCCGTAACAGTACCCCCCCGTCAACGCCGAACCTCTGGGTCGGCCAACACCAACAAATAAAAAACAAAACAGCCCCCCCCCAAACAACAACAAAAGGGCGGGCGGGCGGGCAAGGACAACGCCCCCACTCTCTTCTGCGTCTCCACTCCCGACTGTCCGTGTGGCCGGGCTGTCCTTCCTTTGGCCCGGGCGACGCAGGCACGGACCGCAGGGCGTTGCCCTTGTCCAGCGGTCCGGGTCCCTTACTCCGGGGACCAACAATGTCTGTGGTGGTGCCACCCCCACCTGGCAGGCCTTCGGCGGGCAGGGTGCTCTCTGTCCCAGAGTCCAGGCTTCGTAGCCAGAGCCTTACTGAGCACCCCGCCCAGGCAGACAAACCATACCCTATGGGAGGCTGATCGGGTCCCTCCACGGACCCCTTGCTGGCAGGCAGGCCAGCAGACAGGCCGGCAGGCAGACAGTCCCCACCAGGAGACTGGACGGGCCCCTCGCTGACAGGCGAGCAGGCAGGTGAGCTGGCAGGCAGTCAGTCCCCACCGGGAGACTGGATGGGCACCTCAAGGTGATCAAAGGGGGCCTGGCGCCCTACGCTAACCCCGTCCAGCCCCCGCCCACCCACCCTGAATCTGGCCTAGCCGGGAGAGCAACGCTCAGAACGGGGGCCTTACTGTGTGTCTCTGGCGGGGGAGTGTGGTCTGCTGGAGTGGTGGAGGCCTGGGCGTGGCCCACAAGCTCACCGTTGGCGCTGGTGAGCTGCCCCAGCCACTGCTGTTGTCTGTGTAGCTGGGGTTGGAGCTGGAGCACCTGGTAGGCCTCTTCCCAGGCTTCTCCGGGACACACGGCACCAACACTGCAGGGGCGGCTCCGGGCTCACGACCGGCTCGTGTGTGCGCGGCGTGTTCGCCGCTGTAGTGGGTCTTGGTGGGGAGGCCGCGGAAGCTCCGCGTGCCCTCCGTCTTCGCCTCTTGGCCGCGGGAGAAGGAGTGGTGACCTCTTGGAGACTCTCTGCGGCGATGAAGGAGGCGGGACAACCGCGCCGTGCTGTGAGGAGGATGCGGTTGTAGAGGTCCAGCCCTCGTGGGCTGGGTAGAAGGCGCCCGGGTCCTTCTCCGGGGGAGCTTCGGGAGGCGGCTCGGGGGCGAGCCTGAACAGTGGCGACTCTTGGGGAGCCTCGGCCTCTCTGGTCAGCGCCGGACCGGGCGGACAACGGACCCTCTCCTTGTGGTCCGCCTCTCTGCTGCACCGCAACTCGCCTCCCGGACACCGACCTCCCGTCGACTCCTCCGCGAGTCCAGCCCCACTGACCTCTACCCAGCCGAGGCCCTCGACCATGGCCACTTTCAGATCGCCACGCACCAACATCTCCATGAAATCCCTCCAGTCATCGATCACGAGGAGCCTCGCGCCTTCAAGCTGGTTGGGTAGGTGTATCCATCTGTCACGATCGAGGGTGGGAGTCCTCGACCATGAAACTCCTCTTGGGAGACAGACTGGACGCGACAGTTCAGGTTCCATGATACGGATGAGGGTTTTAATAAGGGAACAGAAAACGAGAAATACATACAAGGGGAAAAACGGGCAGGGAAATGAAGCGATGGAAACACAAGGGAGAACTCAGAACACACAGGCTAAATACAGGACTTAATCACAAGACAGAAGAAAACAGAACAGAACAAGCATAACAAAACGAAACGGAAAAACAGCGGCCCCTAACGGCCGTCAGCCATAACAGCATGTGTCAAATAGTGCTATTGCAAAACAGACCCATGGGAAAGAGTCTTAACAATAAAGGCAGTATTATTATTACTGTAAGGGATTAAATGCATGTAATTTTTCTTTTACAGAAAGACTTAGGTCTTCTCTGGAGACATGGAAAGCTCTGAAGGTTCTCCTCAGATTTAATTTTTGGAAATATATCATCTGATTTTTCAGCCTAATACTAGACATTTGTACTTTTTTAACATAATTTTATCAGGTGAAATTGTTGTATTCCACTGATGGAACATTTTCAATTGCGGGCATATATTTATTTGCAGTATACCTCACTTTCACAAGCATGTTCACCTACATTACAATGCTATCCCTCCTGTTTCAAATTACGCAGTGCTATTGTACTAGTAACATTGGCCTGATGTTCGACTAATGCCTTCTTTTAATGAACAAGGGCAGAATTGCGTTCAGTCAAGCGGCTAGAAATTTTACAAGGAGACAAAAAGAGGAAAAAGTAATATTGAAATGTCTTGGCCCACTTGGCCTTGCAGCAGAGCTCATTTCTGTTCATTGTGTGGCCTTATCAGCGGTATGTTGAAATTAACAATCAGGGAAATTATTGGGTGTGTAACCTTAGCTGACCACTTAATTGACTGAGTAGCACTCGGGGGCAGAGAGACTGAAGATATGATGACCAGCCGTCTCCAGCCTGATTTTTATCTCTATATTGCTTTTTTTTCCCCTTCCACATTAAGGATTAGGCCCGGTTAAATTCTCACAACTGCTTGGATTTAGCTTTGCAGATCACATATGAAGTCTTAGAGATACGGAGTCCTGAGAATCCTTGGATCAAAGCGCAAAGACAAAGAGTACATTTAAAGTAAATCCACATACAGAAATCCAGCTTAGAGTCAAAAATCAATCTTTTTTTCCCAACAGCTCAGCTTTCTCAGCTAAAGCAGCTATTACATTTGAGGTGACTGTGGGGTTTAAAATCAACTTAGCTTTTAAAGCAAACCCCTTATTTGTTCCTCTAAGGTATTAATTGTGTGACATGTTTTGTGTGATTCAGTTCCAGAAGCCACAGGAGCAGTATCCACCATTTCGGTTTGGGACAGTGCCTAATGGAAGCACAGAGCGAAATATTAGGAGCAACTACCCTGAGATGCATTCACACATGGTCAAATATAACCAGAAGGGTGTGGAGGATGCCCTCAACAGCCTCAAAACTGGGTACATTTTCTCGGTCTTATTCTGTTGGACATATGTTAATGACACTGCTTATGCTGTAGATTTCTTAAATGATTCCTCTTTTATATGAACAGCAAGCTTGATGCCTTCATCTACGATGCAGCAGTGCTGAACTACATGGCTGGTAAAGACGAGGGCTGTAAGCTGGTGACCATTGGAAGTGGCAAGGTTTTTGCCACCACAGGCTACGGCATTGCCTTACAGAAGGGCTCGCGCTGGAAACGGCCCATAGACCTCGCTCTCCTTCAGTTCCTTGCTGATGGTAAGCACATTTAATTCTCTAAAGAGAACTCTCAAAGGCAATTTAGCCTGATTACAAAGTATTACATTCGCAGCAAATTGCTTCATTCTGTGCAAAAAACATGTGAGCCATCTATCAACATAACAGCTGTGGAACACGAGCCAAGAAAACGTCATGAAAACTAAATGACCATGCTACGAGAAACCACTTGCAGTTAACTGACGACAATAAACTCTCCCTGATTTCCCTCTCAGAGCAATCTGTTTTGTGTTCCAGGTGACACACAGAAGCTGCAGACGGTTTGGCTGACTGGGATATGCCGCAATGAGAAGAAAGAAGTGATGAGTTCCAAGCTGGACATTGACAACATGGCAGGAGTTTTCTACATGCTGCTAGTGGCAATGGGTCTCAGCCTGTTGGTCTTTGCCTGGGAGCACCTGCTCTACTGGAAGTTACGCCACTCTGTCCGCAGATCTGAACGCCTGGACTTCCTACTGGCCATCAGTAGAGTGAGTATTTCAGCAAATGGGATTTTCTATGGATGTTTTATATTCTATTTTTCAATATTACAACTAGTTCAGCAACATGTCATAAATCATACATAGAAATTAATATTTTTTGTGATTATCAAGCCAGGTTTTGGGATGACATTGGACAAGAAGTCCTTATACACACACAACCAGTTGCGTTCATGAAGCCTAATCTCATTTTCTTTCAATGAATACTCAGAACATTGTGATTAATGTAAAGTTAGAGCTGGCTGTGGTGCAGAACTTTTCAGTTTGGGCTTCAAAAGCCTAGAAGATTTTAATGACATGCTGTGATTCCAAAATTCACACTTTGTATCATTCCTTTTTGTAAGTAATTTTTATAAATGGCTTAAAGGCTCAGAAAACTCAAAAGCTCATTACTGTATAATAAATCGATACGTCAGGGTTTTAGATCATTAGTGATAGTACAAAAGATTCAAAACACCTGTCGCTGTTCCCTGCGGCTCATATGTCACAAAACAAAAGAATGTGCCACATCAAAGTTTTTGTGTTTCATTTTTGAAGGAAATTAGTATAGAAGTCATGGGAAAAAGTCAAAGGCACTCTAACTGACAGACAAAAAGTTGGATTCTCAGTATAACAGTGTTTCATTTTTTAAAATAGAATATTAATAGCTGCATTAAGAAAGTATCATGTGGATCTGTTGACACCGATGATTAGATTAACCATTTCACTTTCAGGTCAAATATGAAAGTGAAATTATTATTAGACAGAATGAGAAAGCAGAAAAATAATGTGGTCAGCTTCTTTTTCACTGGCTTGTTTTGATACACGCTAGCTTTCAGTGCTTTAAGCTGTTCCCTAAAAAAGGGCCAAATCATTTTGATCTTATAGTTCCCCAAGTAAATCTAAACCGCATGTGTCAAATGATCAGGCAAAATGTTGACATGATTAAAGTGAAGAAATCATCAGAGTAGTACAATTAATAAATAAATAAGGAAGAAAAAAAGTCATGGATATTTGATGTATTACCTTTGAATACACCATTGTACTAGATTCTCCATATCTGGTTAATGTTTCCTTATTGCTTCTCTGCAGGGTATTTATAGCTGCTTCAATGGTGTAGAGGATACAGATCGCAATGGAAGCATGCAGAGCCCCGATGTCACCACAAATTACACCCAAGCCAATATGCTGAAGATGCTCAAGACAGCCAAGGACATTGTATCCTCTGCCAGAGTGGAGAACTCTTTGGACAATGCCACTAAGACCATTGAGCACTGGAGTCGCAGAGGTCCAGATGCTACGAAACCTTGTCTTCCTACCCGCTTAATAAGCACTGATTCAACTCATGGCCGATTGCCGTACATCTCCAGTGTCACAGACAACCATGCACCCTACCCCCAAAGGGCACTGACTCCCACTTTCCCCATGCATTATGGAGATAATGTTACTCAGCCCTTGCTTGAGAAGCCTCGGGTTGTCACAAGGCCTACCCCTCTACGATACACTCTACCTGCACGGACCAGTCACCAACATATATATGAGCGGACACTACCCATTTCTAGTCTAAGCAGTCCCCATATTGCTATGAGGGACCCACCACCACCCACAGCTCCAAAACCCCATCACAGTGGCAGGCTGTACATGGACAACCAGGCCTGCCAGCACACAACTTCCCCCTTCCTGCCTTACCGTGAGTTCCACGTCCCTGACATCTATGTGGAACAACAGGAACCTGAGAGCCGGAAGCTGTATACCGAAGGTCTAGGTCGAAAGAAGAGGTCCCAAAGCTATGTGGCTCCATCACCAGAAACCCGTCGCAGGAATGATTACGATGAACCGGCATCTTGTCTGGCTGAACTCAGAGCCAATCACCTCTTGGAGAACCATGCTCATACCACACCCTGCATGGTAAGCCACTACCAGAGGCCCAGTGCCAGCTGCAACTCCTGTATGAAACCATACTTGGAGCCAGAAATGGATGATGTTCCTCTCCTGGGGAAGGAGAAACTAAACCGTCGTGCCTCTTTCCTCAGGGCCACATGGGGTGGTGACAGGCTCCGGCACATAGATGAAAAACCTTCCACTTCTGCATCCTCTTCTGGTCACATCAACATACCTGACTTGTTTCCTCGAGTAGTGGTAGCTAACCCCAAGCCTTCAAAGATGTATGCTAGTGCTGGTAACAACCTTTGCTACAACATGGCAGTTGAGCCAGCTTATCTGGATCCAGCCCATATGGGCTCCTACCCATACAAGCCCCAGAAGCTGAAGTACTCACAGTCCACCCGCCTTCCTTCTTACCGAGAGGCAATTCTGCAGAATGCAGCAGCTCTGCGTCGGTCTTCTACAGTAGTGCACAGACATTACTCCACCTACCTGAACTCATATACTGACCTTCCAGTATATGTGGGTCCACTGGCGCAAGGACCTGCACACTTCTATGATCACTCCAAAGACATGTGCCACCTATTCCCTTGCGTCAACCACTGCCCGGATGATGCCGCCCTGCTCCCCCGGTTGGGTAGCAGAGCTGTAATGTACCAAAACACTGCTTTTGGAGGCTACGAGGGTGCTGGACGCTCACCTAATGAACTACCACTGCAGTCACTGCACACTTTACCAGCTTCCTCCAGGAACAAGGACCGCAGGCAGGTTTTGGTGGCACGAAGGGTGAATAGTCCCTATGTGCCAAAGCCCTGGGGCCGAGTGTCTAGTCTGGAATCTGAGGTCTGAAGCTCTTTTTATGGGTGTCTTAAGGCTCAGAGACTTGTCTCCCTATGAACTCAGAGAGGGGGAATGCCTGGAACAGCCAAACAGCCTTTGAACCTTGCAAAAATCTAAGCTGTGCTGAAGGTGGACTTAAAGAGTTATTCTCAGTGCAATAATATTTAGGACAACAGGGATGGGAGAGAGGGCATGACCATGCGATTACTGCTGGGACATCAGTAAACTTTAAAAGATAAAGGCATAAACACAGTATTGATTCATTCTTAATATATTAAAATTGAGCTTATCAATTATTGAACAGGTTTTTAAATGTCATTACATGATTACAGTCAGTCACTACAGACAGTCAGATGGAGCAGGTTGCAAGGCAGCTTTAGACAACACAGTTTCTTTTTTTTTTCCACGTAGCTTTTGTTTTTTTGGCCAATCTAGCATTCCGCAATTTTGAAGTCAGACCTACAAAGCACTGCAGAATTTTATAAACCCAACCAGTCAAAAATGTCTTCCATTTTTTTTTAAGTCCAATGTTTTGAGAGAGCCGTCTATTTGAGGCGTTTTACTTGCTCCACTGATGTTACATGGATTTTAAGACTGCTGAGCTTCAGCTGGTTCCGTCATGTGTATTTCCACAATTATTTCATTGTTTAATAAAAAAAGAACAAAAACAAAAAAACAATGGCTTCAAGACCCTATTGGAATGTGCTCTATGTTTTCTGTCCAAAATATTCTAATGCAAATCTCATGCATAAAGACATTGTATGAAGAATTAACACGATACACTGTTCGACCAATCAAACAACATTTCTGACAACTCCTAAAACCACAAGACTATAGAAATATTTTCTCCCACCATTGGGGTAGACGCTCTCCTCCTTGCCACCATATTCCAGAATGCCCGCCCTCCTCATTCTCTTCTTGAGATTTTATTTACTAAGGCAAACAAGTGATGCAACACGAAGGTGATGCATGCAAATGACATTAATGTGCTCTTTCTGTCGCAACACTAGGATTGATGGGAAAGCAGACGATCTTTCTCCCTGATGGATGATTCAATGCATGCAGATATAATATCACAGGGAGAGGGCAACTAGCTCAGGATGATATCAACAGCCATCCATCAAATCCCAAATAGAGACAGCAGAGTATGCACAGCCGTTTAAAAGTCAAGTGGGGGTTATGGGAAATCAAACTTTGACATTGGCTGTGATTACTGTTTACATTATCTATAGCTTCAAGGTTACTGCTACATGCTGATGAATAAGACTTCAGGTTGTTCCTGAGATAAGCTCCACTCGATTAACTCATTCTTTTCCTTTCTTGGGACTGCTTCAGTTAATAATCACTTTCAGCTTATAACTACTAATTAGCCACATTAAAGTCACTGGAAAGAAACACAAGAGTTCATGAAGGATATCTATATCTTTCCAGTAATGACTGCATCTGTGGAGAAAGCAGTGTATTTTTGAGTCAAAGCTTCACATGTGAAAGGGGACATATTATGCAAAACTCACTTTAGTTATAAAAGGTCTATGGGCTAAACAAAACACGTCCATGAAGTTCTTTGCACAAAATCACTCTCACATAAAGAGATCTCAGAGATCTCTTTCAAAATGAGCCGCTTGGATGGCAAGCCCATTGTGACATAATACTGGGCCAATTTGCATAGAACCGCCCCTCATCTGTCAAGAAGACCCCAATCACTAGATTAGTTGAAGAATTGCCATTTTTGTCTGCTGGTTTTACGAGCACCGATAAGTCACCGGCAGAGGCAAGTCACACATGAAATGTTGTGTTGTTGCTGCAAAGAACAGCACAAATCCCTACACTTTCTCCCAGACAAAGAAAAACAAACTGCGTGGCTGCCTTTCATTTTTGATGACCATGTCCCAGCAACAATAGGTTTCCCTCCATCTTAAATACTGCTATTTAAGGTGGAACGGAAAATTGGAATAAGGAGCTGTAAATAAGGAGCTTTCTTCAGCATTGTGGAGGATCTGTACCTACTGCCTATGTAAGTACTTTCAAATGACTTTTGTGTTTCTATTGCAGTTAAGTATGAACTAGTTTGTTCATTTCGTTTTGTAAGCATGGGATAGGTGAGGCACGGCCAGCAACAGCTTATTTGCATAAAAAAAATCACAGAGGCCTTAAATTGCTCATTTTGAAAGGGACTGAAACTGACAAGAATGTGAGAGCGATTTTGTGCAAAGAACTTCATTAAAATGTTTTGTAAAGTCCATAGACCTATTATAACTTGTTTTTTAAAAAAGCGAGTTTTGCATAATATGTCCCCTTGAAAACATGTTGACCGTTTGACATTGAACCACACAAATGGAACAAAACACAGACCCATATTCCAGAAGGCCTATATGGAATGATGGATTCACAGAGAAAGGTGCGGTCTTATCTCATGTGAAGTATGTTGTGAGCTGTACCCTGCCACCTCTGAGAAATGGGATCTGGAATTGGGAAACTATCTTTGAAAATGTGATTCCGTACAGAACAAAGAGAGAGATTAATGCATGGGCACTTAATAAGTGTGAGAACTCTATAGTTAATCAAATCCATCCCAAAAATGAACCTTAAAAAAAAATGGCTAACTTTGCCAGGCAGCTCCCAACCTATCTCATTCATTTCACACTTTAATTAACAGCATGTACACCATCGTTCTTTTCCTTCCTGAAAACGTTAAACTGTTGGGAAACTTGAGGCACAAAGGTAGCCAGTACCTGGAAAAATCCTGGTCCAATATTCCAACTGAATTATCGTCTGAGATTGTATATGACCTAGGGGAAATATTTTATGAATACAATTTCACTCTTGATTCCCTCTGCATACTGCTTCATGCATTACTGTTCACACTCACCGAGAGGCAAAAATGATTACATTTGCAGATCCTGCTGCACCTGGTGTTCCGCAGTTGTATATCAGTTAGGGAGAATACTGTAAGTCAAACCACATATTGCCTGGCAGTCATTCAGGACAAGCCAGAAGGGAGACTTTAACGTGTTCTAACAAACTGCCTGCTGCAGCACCAGGGAAGTAACATGTACTAAAGCAAAACGTATATGTTAGAAAATAGTTCAGATTAACTATTATGATTATCATGATTAAGATAATTTCACAATACGCTAAATATTTTAGTATATTTACCTTTAAGCAGAAATGGACTAAACGCACCTCCTACTTTTGCAACATTAAAATACAAAAAACAATTTAAAAAATCGACCAATTGGTAAAAAAGAAAGAATTAAAATAACATAATTGTATAGTGGGGAAATATTTTAAGAAAAGGGGAAGGCCGAAACATTATAATATATAACATATGGTTGATAAAAGTATGTTTTGGGATTTGAATGCAGCTATAACACATGCTAATTATTAATGGAGTTTATGAAGTGACTATACTTGAGTATACTATAAACTGCTTGTAGTCATTTCCAGACTCTCTATAATTAGTCAGTGTTGACACTCATGATACTCAGAAAAGCAGTTTGCAATGTACTTCATCATGACAATGTTATATTTCCCACATCTTATAATAAAAATGTTATTATTCATAAGAAAGTTCATTACATTAAAAAATGACATCCTTAATTTCTTCATGAACTGCATCAGAACCAGCATGGAAAAAGTTTCAGCGAATCAAAAGAACTGCCCCTTTGAAGTACTGCACTGTCTTGCCATGGGAGAACAAGCAAGGACTGACCCTCTGCTTTGAAGCAGGCCATGCATGGAGTAAAGCCATGGCGAATGGGTTTAGATACTGATGGAGCATGGAGGTTATATGCTTGAAGAGCACAGTTTTATCTCCCTCACCCTACAGTGTCTTTAGGACATGATGTGGAAAACTAACATCAATTTCTCTCTCTTTCTGTTCACGCTAGGACTTAGCTTTTTCCTCATGCCCTGCCGGAGGTAGTAGAGGAGAAGAGTGTGGAGGTCAGTGGGTTGAAGGGCAGCTGAATGGGCTGATTAGCCCTCAGGGACCGCCTGTTTAATCAGGGCTGCTCAGGATGATGTGAGACCGGGAAAGCCAAATGTCAGTACCGACCTGTAGGGCTCCTGATCATTCTGCATTCTGAGGTGGAAGGAAAGAGTGAAGTAAAGGGAAGCATAAGGTCAACACAGAAACCGGACTCAGCAAGGTCTGCAAGGGGCAAATCCTTCAACTCCCCTTCTATAGCTGCAGTGAAGGGAGAGAAAGAAACAATTCAATTAGGGCAGTGCTTCCTAACCTTGGCCCTGCACTCTTACACTGCAGTTACATTAGAGTGGAGCAGGGTGAATTTAGTTTTGCCTCCAATGGATTTCTGTGGAGACAGGAGACAGCTGTGCATGGAGCAATACAGGATCAGCAGCAGAGCGGAGAAGTATAAAAAAAAAGCTGAAGTGTGTCACAGTGTGGTGCATCAGGCATCCACCTCCAAATCCACGAACAAATCACTGGACAGAAGGTGGAGGAGAAGCTAGCAGGACTCTTTGGTTCATATTTTCTCAGTTGCATTAGGGGAAGATCCAGGGGAAAAATTATATTTAAAAGAGGGATTTAAATATGATTTTGGCAAAGACAGGTCCAAAATGCCTCCACAATATAATATAGATCAAAGAAAACAAATGGGAAACAAAGTTCATGTTACATTATGATTAAGAGAGAGAGAGAGAGAGAGAGAGAGAGAGAGAGAGAGAGAGAAAGAGAGACAGAAAGAGAGAGATTTGAGATTTTAAAACATTCTTTATTGGTTACCAAACCCCAGAGAAATACAAACAATACTCATTACACTCTCATTATGACATCAAATAATAAAATAAAAAGGAGAGGAAAAAGGAAAAAAAACTACAGAAAGTGACCGTACATAGTACACAGACCGTACATAGAGAGAGAGAGAGAGAGAGAGAGAGAGAGAGAGATACATAGGGCTTATGCATTGTTGGGTTAGGTGTTGGCTAGTTATTATGTGACAGTTGTACTAAGATGCTCTGACTGCAGTATCTCGGTTAAATAGTTGACATGGATTTAAGCTGTTTTTCAGGTAAGAAACAGTTGCGGACTTCTTAAGCACTGATGTGCGTTGCTCTGGATAAGAGCGTCAGCTAAATGCCGTAAACGTAAACGTAAAGAGAGAGAGAGACAGAGAAAGAGAGAGAGAGAGAGAGAGAGAGAGAGAGAGAGGTTCCTAAGGTTGAAACCACTGAGTTAGTGGAACTGCCCTCTACTCCAGAAGCCTAAGTTTTTACTCAGTCTCTCGTTTATTCAGTCTCTCCCAAAATGTTGATACATTTTGATACACTGTGCTTGATACCTTGATACAACATGCTGACAGAAAGTAATTTTCAATAAAGAGAACTTTGCTTGGATTTTGTGCAATTTATTTTCAGAAGAACTGGCTTTTTACTAAACCAAGCTTCTCCCTCACCTCCCCTTGATTTATTGTTTCACCTCAAAGAGAAAATTATATCAGCAAAAGAGGGGGAGGGGAAGGTTGGAGGCTCATGTGATAATCCATCCTCCTACACTTCTGCCTTATCTCCACGTTCTGACATACGCTTTCCAGTGACAGCTTTCAAGAAACACAACATACATAATCGGATAGTGGCAGACAAATGTGGGCGCAGGTTCCAAGAATTAAAAGAACTTGCGTAATCAGCACGTGAGCATGAGTGCATGATAACCAGGCCGTAATGGAGCCATTTCATCAGCCTTTGCACTGATGGACAGACTAGGTGGAGCTGAAGGTGAAGGTAAGATATTAATCACTATTAGACTGCTTTCAGGCAAGAATCTGAACCACCAGTACTGGCATCTAAGTGCCATGAAGGAAGGATGACTAAGATTAGATTAATTTTCACTTGAGAAATAATAGACAATCGATACATAAATCTATATCAATTATCATTTTTTTAGAAGTGCACTGACACACATCCTGGTTTTGAGATGCTTAATGGCTTGGGTTGGCACTTTGACAAAGTGTGTTTCAGGCAGGCCCTGCAACAAGAGTAAAGGATATGACAAATGAAGACTGCCTTCTATTACAGTCACTTGCTGCTACATTCACTAATCCAGCGTCTTACAGGGGCGTCTGTTAGTTTGGTGACAACAGTATTCCAGGCATTAACTAGGCTTGCACATAATTGTTACAAATTAGTCTTTGGGGGTGGTGGTGGTGATGATGAGTGGGGAGCTGCCAAATAAAGCCTTTAACCCCTTAAATGCCCAGGACCTGTAAATTACACATTTCTACAACTTATTAATATTTCAAGGTGTTCGTATTGTACTCTATGCAATTATGATGTAACATGGCTGGGATTTAATTTCGTCAAATACAAATCAAGATAAACTCCTTTTACTTAATAACATGTGGTACTGATTGGAGGTTTAGAATCCACAGTTACCACAGAATTTAATTGATATAGGAGTGAAAAAACATCACATTACAGCTTTTGCATTTGTAATTGCAATCTGCAACTTCAAAAAAAATGTTAAAATGCCATAAAGCCACCCATCACCAGAGCTAGTGATTCAATCTCAGTTAGTTAGTGTCTGCAAACAGATTTGTGGGTCAGGCTTACTGCATTCCTCCTTGGTCTTGTCAATCAAAATACATAATAAACTCCACTCCTCTTTACAAAAGGACCCTCAGAAGAAACCATTTCCCCAAAGGTATATAAGAGCTGGCCTTTACAGTACCTGTCATTGACCCAGGCTTCAGTGGATGCCCAGAATACAGGCTTTGGCCTCTCCCTGGGCACTGGCCTGGTTCTGAATTTGCAGGCAGATGCCCCGACATCTGGGGCAGGCCATCAGTGTGTTTCACAGCGGGTGGCACATGGGTATTAAAGCCAGGCAGGGTGGAAGGTCTGTGGTGGAAGCAGATTGTGGACCATGATGGCATCTGACTCCACGCATCCATTATCCTCGGGCCGCAGATGGGCCCGGCTCCCCTAGGGAAGACCCTCTCGATTGGTCTTTCAGATGCCCAACACAAGCAGTCAAGGGCATGCAAGCGGGGAGGGCGGGGGCTAAACGAACTTCTAAGAACTAAACTGCCATTTACAAGGGCAATCAGTCGCAATGAGTAGTCTGATGATTTACAATGATGACATCCATGAAGCTCACTTATTAGCCTGATCTTTCCTTAGGTCTACCAAATTGACTTTTCGACCTGATAAATTGGTCTGCCGGAGCCCTTTCCTGAAGCGGGTGTGCTATCAATTAACAGCGGTTTCATCAATTAACCTAAGCAGTGGCTTCAAGTAGTCATCCTAATGTGCTTGCTCTAGGATGCCCTGAGAAGATTTCATCTTCTTCTCTTGCAGACATTAATGCCAGGGACAACTGAGTGCATACTCTTGCACATAGACACACACAGCTTGATTCTATCTACCATGAAACTATGAACCAGGATTCTCTGCACATTCCTGCACTGCATAAATTAGCTCACACTCCATAAATTTTCCCAGATGTTCCAAGAGTCACCTTGAGAATGTGGTTATGAATCCCATAATCGGAGAGTAGAATGGATGAGAAAGGAGAAAGACAGAGGGATAAGGAAAGAAGTAAAAAAAAAAAGGATGAATGGTGAGCCAGGATCAGAATCAGAAAACTTTATACACTGGATGCAAAGAGACAAAAAAATGATCAGTGATAAGGAATGAGTGACGGGTTATGACAACATTAAATATCTTTCAAAAGTTCGATAAAGCTGGAGCGTCAGCAGGCTGAAACCACACTCAGAACCAAGTGGCTTTCACTTCACATAAAAATATGGATATTAAAATCCACAGATTCCCCCATTACTTACAGTTAACGAATTGCAATTACATTAGAGGCATTAAAATGATCGAAGCACGGGGGCCAATGTAGCTACACAACTAATGGGAAGAATGATTCATAAGACTGGAGAGAGTTCTGCACACTGAGGCCGGTTCCAAATCCAATCATCCTATTTCTCATGCCAAACTGCCATGATAATTCACTTGGCAACAGTTGGTTACAGTTGTGTTTACCACTTGCCCTGCTCATGGAAGAAGAATAACAGTTGCTTTCAGAGTCCCAGCCGACCATAGTGCTGTGCACTCTAACTACAGAAGTAATGATGTGACAGAGACGTGCACTTCAGATGTTTCCTAAAGCAAACATTTGAGACAAAAACTGTAGAAGATATTTTTTCAGAATGCTGTCAGGTTTCCAACAAATTATTTAGGGAGTTTACAATACAGTATTTGCTGATACATGGGGAAATGTAGTTATCATCTCTGTTTAAACTTACAGCTGATAACAAATACATCCACAATTATTGACACGTGTCACGGCTGGTGGGGCTAATCCCCAACAACCATGAACTACCTCTTTGAACGGACCAGGCGAGAAAACTGGAATCCATTCTGTGGTTCTTTATTGTAAGCTCTTCAGAAAGCAAACGAGGCTCAGTGGCCGTTACAGGCATCAACTAACTCAACTATCAACTGCGGCTTCAAACAAACACCATGAGGTCAAACTGAGGAGTACTACATGAGGCGCACAAAATGAGGCGATGGACTGAGACAGAAAAATACACACACAGGACTTAAGTACAGGGGAAAATCAAAGGGTAAATACACACAGGTGGACTACACAACAAACTAACAGAGAACATCTGACGCAGACAGGCACATGATAGAATCACAGACTCACATGATCAGACCATCCACGTGACTAAAGCAAAGCAAAACCCTGAAGCACATCAAAATAAGAGCCCCCCAGAACCCAGAACATAAACAGAGCGACCACAGTTTAACATAAGCAGAAAAACCCAGAACAAACAGAACCGTGAATACTAGAACATAAAACCCAAACAAAAAAGCAGTGGCTAACCCCTGCCACTGACCAAGCCATTACAACACGCCTGACAAAGATGTGTAAAAAGCCATTTTTACTGCACTTCATTTTCTCACACTGAAAAAATAGAGCAAATCTAACATTTAACTCAAATCTACGTATTATTTTCTCTCCTCTTCAGCTCAGCCCACACATTTTCTAGGTCTGGGGCCTGAGATGGCCATGGAAGAAGATTTGTGTCTGGTGAACCGTGGGTTTTAGATCATTTTCCTCTTCAAAGAACCAATGACTATATCTTCCACCATACTTAACAGTGGTCATGCCTTTTCTGCTTATTCATCCTTTGTTGTACACCAGACACATCTAGAGTGCTTCTTGTTAAAAAGCTCAATCTTAGTCTCTGACCAAAGGACAATTCCAGTAGTATTTAGCAACATTCATGTTTACGTTTATGATTGTAGAACAGAAAAGGTTTCTTCCTGGCAAGTCACCCAAAAAATCCTGCTGGCATACAGACAGCGTCTAATAGAGTCTGACTTGGTGATCCCAACATGCCACTCTTTGCTGCTGTGAGCTTTGGGAAAAAAATGACCTACCATAGCATCCTCCTCACAGTGTGTGTTGGCAAGATGAACTTGGGCCCTTGTCCAGCTTTGTCACAGTTCCAATTGTTTTAAACATTTTAATTGTTGCTCTGATTGTGTATATGGGCAAGTTTAGGCGAGTAACTGTCTTTCTCATAGCCATTTCCTGACTTATGAAGATCAAGACACTTCTGCCTTTCTTGAATGGCATGTTTTCTTGTCTTTGCCATTTTGAAGAGTGGCTTAGAGAAATGGGCCTCTGTGTCCCGCCATATAATACCCCAGAAACTCAAGAATTACTAATTAAAAGTTCCTAGAAATTCTGCATAAAAATAAATTACAAAATGTTATTTTATAGGAATTGTTAGGGTTCCCAATGTTAGTGGCACTAGTGGTTTTGTTAAAAATTATTCTTTATTAATGATGGATTTTAAAACCGCTTTTTTAAATAATAAAATGTGGTATTGTAATAAAAAAATACTTATTTTACACATCGTTGTCAGGGGTGCCAATAACTGTGGAGGACACTGTATAAGTTTCTGTACTTACTGATGTAAGTGCTACGCCACTGCTACACTAAGGTCTCGTCCACACGGACGTTCAAAATGAACGCGCTCTTTTGTGGCGTTTGGTAGCAACGCTTGATCGACGTTAGCAAGGCGTTCGACTGGCGTTAGTCTGACGCTGTTTAACGCCAGCCTGACGCCCAATCTGTAGTTCCGTGTATTTACCTGTGGGGGCAGTAACTACTCTGTCCAGAGTGTTTACACGTGTGTCATCCTGCTTTATAGTGTAGTTGAAGAACTTCTGCGTCTTCAAAAAACTTCCCTTTGATCTGACGTTGCACAGTAAGAGGGTGAACCCAGTAGCAGCGCCGATGTTTGTTCCTCTCCTGCCTACAGCGCCGTATCAGGAGGATTTTGATGCCGGATCAATGTCCGACATTTTTCGTTAAACGTTTCGATTTTGGCAGTTGCCATACAGAATCATGGGACATATTCGGTCCTCCAGAACGTCAAACGAACACTATGTAAACCCCATAGCGACGTTTTCCTCGCGTTCGTCGGGATTTTGACGCCAAGAAAACATTGCATGCAACGTTTATTTGACGCCATCCGAACGCGCAGCCGGCCGAACGCCGGCGCTGAACGCCCGTGTGGACGCTTTGATTTGCTTCAATGAGCAGAAAAACGGGTGGCGCTCAATAGGCGCTCACCTGGCGTCACGAACGCCAGAAAAACGCCTGGTTCAGACGTCCTTGTGAACGAGGCCTAATTCGGGCAAGTACTTGGACAACACTCCTAACACTACATTCACTTTCCATTGAAAGCTACTTAGAATACCATGTAAAATAAAAACAATGCTAAATATGTAAATTGGTGGCATAATTAATTCAGGCTTAGATAAGAAAAACAAGTGGGAAATTTGCTTTGTCACAGAAGAAAGTGGACAGAAAACTTAAGAAAACAGAAGAATAGAATATAAAATAGATACAAAAATAAAATAAAATACTATACTAACAGTGAAGTATAAAATGTACACTATACAATATAGAGGTATTGAATATGAACATCTCTGTTGTAAAATATTTACATAAATGTATTTGTAGACTATATGTGAACTAAATGTAGACTAAGTGATATGTCTGTACACAATGAGTATATGTATATAATGCATATATACAGTATTCATAGTGGATAAATAAGAAAATATAAGCACACTGTAGATACACACACATACATGTACACAGTGGAGTGACAGGCATTGACAATAACAGGGTAAATGCATCAGATAAATTGCACATTTTGCCCAGTAGTGATAGCAGGTGGTATGTAGCAGTTTAGCCACTATCTAATGCCCCTGAGCTCCTCACTCTGCGTAGTCAACACATTTTGCCCCAGTTATAACGCTGGTCAGAAAAATACAGAAATATAATCTTTTCCCCAAAATCGTTCAGTCCATAACAAGTATTGACCATAACAAGGTGCTGCATCATTTTTAGTACAGGCCTGGACTGACAGATCTGCATTTGGCTTCAGAAATAAACGTCATTTCTTACATTTTCATTATTGCAGCACACTGGAGCTTTGTCTTTGAGTCGAGAGCAGTTTGAGTTGGAAGTTGTTAGCAACAGTTTTGGGCGCAGATAATGTTCTTTGCAGTGCTGCTGTCTGGGACCACCCACCGTTCCAGAGACCTGTGGAAGAACCCCAAAACAGGAATCTTTCTAGCTGCTTTAAACCCCACTGCGGATCTAATCCACGCACTGCGGGAGGCTGACCACAGCTACAGAAAGGACAGTGCGCATGTGAGTGTGAGGGTGGGTTGATTCAGGGACAAGTGTTGGTGGTATGTGGCCAAAGTTTGATGACAGAAACCACCATCCCAAAGCTTTTCAATCCACTTATCTCCAGACACACACACACACACACACACACACACACACACACACACACACACACACACACACACACACACACACACA
>JBBPDC010000028.1:10543381-10553944 GCA_037974485.1 Hemigrammopetersius urotaenia
AGGGCAAACAGAAAATAAGAACAGAAAACAGGAAAACCAAAAACATGGCACGGCTACATCAGCCCAAGCCGTGACACTACTACTATTATTATTATTGTTTTTGTTATTGTTCTTGTTGTTATTATTGTTTTGTTGTTGTTGCTATGTCCAAAATTATTATATTTTAGAAATGTTTATACATCAGCATTTGGTGCCTGATGTCCTGGTCTTATGTCCTGATCTTCATTTGGTGTGCCACCACTCGGCCGCTACACAAGAAAAATTTACTGTGAGACTGTGAGACAACATTCAGCCACAAGAGTTGCACTAGTGTGATCAGGTACTGATGTTATATAATTAGTTCTGGACTGAAAAATTCATTCCATGTGTGGCTGTGCCATCTTATTCTACTGTAAATGCTTTTTAATTGAGATTATACGAGATTTCTGTGCTGAATCGAAAGGTGCATTATAAAGCTAAATTTTAGACATACAAAATAGCTACAGAGAAAAAGCCTCAGATATCAGCATCGTGGCTACTCTCATGGCCTGTAGAATGTTTAGTCCAGTCAATGAGAGAACTCTGGCATGCCTTTCTCAGCTTGAAAAGCAGCAGGACCACTCTGGAGTACTGTGGGAGAGCAGTGTCTCTCTAATTAGGCAGTCCTTGAGCTTCTGCCTCCTGTGGAGATAGAAGCAAAAAATGCACCCTTCACCTCCAGAAAGTAGCCCACTCTAGTCCAGAGAACATGCATTAATCTCCACGCCTGAAGACTGAGTGGAGCAGGGGGGGAAAAATCCCATTATTTGTTTTGTGGGATCAAGTTGTTTTTCCTTTGCCTCCTCATCCCCCCTTTTCCTACTGGAGTCTGAAAATGGGCTAATAAAAGCCTGACCATGGAGAGGGAGGAACATGGTGTGTGAGAGAGGGAGAGAAAAGGAGAGAAAATGAGTATATGGGACTTTTAGGAGTCCCCTCCCCAGTGGAAATAATTTTAAAAGGGAGCTCCATTAGAGTGTTCATCCCTCCCTATCACCAGGTTCAAGTCCCCCTACACGCCTCTTAATCCAGCCACTTCCACCTTGACCTTCATCAGACACAAGACGCCGCTACTGATTCACTTTCACTCCCTTTTCCAGTCCCTCTTTTACTTAAGCTTATCCACACAGGGGTGCTGTCCTTTTTTATATCATCCATAAGTCTGCACAAGCTCCAAGTTTAGAGTTGTGGCCCATGGTTAGTGCTTCTTACTCTGTTCACCCCAACAGTCCTGTTCTAAAATCCCCTGAAAGGAGATGAGCTTGAAGTCACATGTGAGACAGTATAAGTCCTGATATCAGTTTTGCAGTCAAGTTTGCTCTGTAAACTCTGATGCATTAGGCAGGAATATCTATCGGTGATTTTGGCATCTGAAAGAGACCAGCAAGAAATTTTCTCTCTGAGTATGACTTCAACTGATCAGTTATTGGTTAAGATAAACTGCCCATAAAATATTCAAAGCCAAGTCTGCCGCTAAGGTATGATGCATTTCTTGGCCTTTATGTCACTGAAGTCTGTCCCATTTGAGAAATGTGACCTTTGTTAATAAGAATCTCAAGGACTTACAGACCTTCAATCACCCACAATCATATTATATAAACTATATTATATAAACACGCTTTCACTATAAAAATGGTGGAAACAGCTGTGGACAAAACACTGCAGTACCAAAGTTGTAAGTTCTAGAAATAATAATTGTAAAATGAATCATTTAAATTGCATTAGGTTTTACAGAGTATGACAAAATGCAACAAATGGCTTTGTCCTGTTAGGGCTATGATGGACCCCTGAAGAGATTTTGGAAAATCAGATCTCTCCTACCTCAGACAGAGGTATCTTGGCAGACCTTGTGCCAACAAAATGAGCAATTCTAACATGCCAGATTACAGTAATACAAGTTGCAAGGAAGGGAAAAGTAATAGGTAAAACGAAAGAAAAAATAAAGTAGGGCCAATGCAGGCTAAAATCTGTTAAAGCTAGGACACAGAACCCATACGGTCAGACAATTTCTAGTTCGGTCAGTGCATATCTGATGCTACTGATACTGTTCCTGTTTTTTGTATTTTACTCTCCTTTACTTTTTAACTTTTGTGTCTTTTCTCCATTGTTCCCATAACTCTACCCCTTAATAATTGCATGGCACAGAAACTTAGGTAGAGAATCCAAGCTCTAGTGTTCCACAAATTTGGAGAGGTAGAAGTTCACCCATTTGGAGGCATTTTGCTTAGAGAGCCCTCCTTTTGCTGATTGGGTCACAGTTCCCTCGCGTCCCATGGCCTCATTCTCCGCCTTAGGTTCATCTGAATGGCCACTTCAGTAGACATGCTCTCTAATCAGAATGGATGGGCATGACTGCGAGTAACCTGCTGCTATTTGTCAAAACCCTACCCTACACTTTGACAAGCAAAATGGAAATAATCGTCTTTCCATTCCAACGTAATGAGAGGTTTGCGACTAGACAGGGTAAGTGGTCTCGGAGGCATGGGTGGCCAGGTTGAGGAGGACTTCAGTGCTGTATATGGGTCAGAAAAATGTGGTTGGCACAGACAGCCAAAAGCGCAGCTGCTCATGGGCCAGACACACAGTGAAGTTTGGGACCTCACCTTCACCACATCCATCATATTCTTGCGAAGGAAATGTAGTGAGGATTATCATATTACATCCTCGTGTTGGTTCAATCAGCACCTTTTTGCACATTTTGCCTCTCTGATCATCCGCTCTCTGTTTGTCTGAGAAGCCACTAATGGTTTAATTATCATTCATCACATTCTTGTTGCAGAAAACTTTCTCTGCCTGCCTGCCAAAAGAGTGGCCATCTGTCTTCTCTAGACCACTGCTGGTGCCATGGAACACAATACCCAGGCAGGCCAGGCACGTGCCAACACCAGAGAGAAAGAAAACACAAACATATGAGAAAAATAAACAGGAAAGTGAGTCTATAAAGCCATGTAGCAAGAGCTACCTAAACGTTCTCGCTAGTGCCAGCAGCCATTCACATTCCTCAAGAAGAATGAACACAACAAACACTCCTGAAGATGGAGCACAAAAACAGAGCAGGAACTGAATACTTAGGCCCAGAATCACTGCTGGTATGCCACTGTGCCTCGGGGTGTTATACTTCTAAGAGGCAAAGCAAAGAGAGCAGCCGACTGCGGTTCAAAGAGAGAATGATGAAGGTAAAGGAAACAGGGAATGTGGAAGATAGCAGGCAAGAGCTCCTTGATATTTATTCGGGAGCAGCTGTTGTGCAGCATGCAAGTTTTTCCCCCTCTGAGCATCTGCCATTGCAAATTGATTACCCTGGGGTAGGCCAGGCTGTGCCACCCGCTCCTCAATAATCGCATCTGTTGCTTTGATTAAGAGACGAACAAGCCCTGTCCACCCGGTCCTCGGCCACGCTGGGACACGGGTTCCTGCGGAAGAGGACAGGGTGGAAGAAAAAATAGAGGACAAGAAGGAGGAAGTAGAAAATGAGCAGGATAATGAAAGATGTACATAATGAAGGCTAGTGTCTTCGGGACCGGGAAGGTTTCCTCAGAGAACTAGAGGCAGAGGCAGAGAAGTGGACTCAAGAGAATACAAAGGATGTGGAGTCCAGGCACGAAGCTGCCTGTTGCCTGGTTTACACTTCCCAGTAGGACTGCAGGATATAGATAACATCCTATATTGAGATTAAATTGTTACAGTGTTTTCACAGCTGAGCAATATCTTTTGAATCCCAATACCATAAACACCTCAGACACTTTATAGCGAAATCATACACCATAGCCAGAAAACTGGAATTACAGAACTCAAATCTGCATAAACCTTGTCTTAGCCTTCTGACATCCAGCAAAGTTAAAGCACCACTTTAAGTTGGGGGTGGTGAATTTTTATACAGCATATAGAAATTATTATATAGCATATATGTGACCAACCAAGTGACATAATGATATACATTAGGACAATGAGGGGTGGGCAATATGGTAAGACCATAACAGTATTAAGATATTAAACCATTTTCTCCAGGATCAATAAACCTTTATGATTCTGATTCTGATATTTTCACTATACACAGTTTGGGTCACACTCTATAAGGATGGCACCGTGTGGATTATCTACAGATCCTTTAATTATTCATGATCTTTAAAGACATTTTGCGTTATCCACAGTTTTAGGTTTAGGATTAGGATTAGATTCAAGTTTTTGGTTAAAGTTAAGGGTTGGGTTTAATAGGATCTCCTTTTTTTAAAATAAGGATTCAGCTGCATGTAATAAATATTTAGTTGAATAAGCAACCAAGCAAAGTCCATTTTAAAAAATACTACCAAAAATTTTGTTTCAGTTTCAGTTTATGCAAATTAATGAGCATTAAGATTTCTGCTATGTGGCACAAGTGTCTTGCCCATAGTTGAGACCCATCACTTGAACACAAACTGAGCGAGACCGAATGGTTGAAACCTAAAATACTCAAAGCATATTAATTTAGCTTAACATTTTTCCATTATTAATCTAAACCCAAAAGTCTCAGGTGAGGGGCAGAGTGCTCTCAGCACAAAACAAAACATTCATTGATCAGTTATAAGGCCAAAATTAATATAGTAGCCTTTTGAGAGGGTGAGATATAGCTGAGCCTTAAAAGGTCTGCTTGGAAATAAAAAAGAAGAAACTTGTATCTGCTGGTGCCTTCTGGACTGACCGCCTATGCTATTAATGCTCCTGCCTACTTGACCTTGCTCACCCTCCTACTGTACAACCATAATTCGCATTGTACCGGTTATGCTCGAGTCATATGGCTGGCCATATGGCTTGTCACAATATCTTAACTAGAAGCAACTCCACTGTCACCCCTGGGTTGCAATTGAAGAAGTGCAGAACCACTCGTGAGTGTGATTCTGCACTACAATCGCCCATTCCAAAGCTTTAAAAGAGAATTTACTTTTTAGATTTTTTCATCATGTTACAATAGAATATTCAGCTTAGTGGACCAGTAAGCTGTGTAAGCCTTGGAATAAAAGTACCAGAGCAAATAATACTTTTAAACCAGAGCCTCTTCTAATCCCCTGGCTGTTCTTTTGTAGTAATTAGAAAGCGATACGCTCATTCTAGGCGTTCTCCGAATCCACTGGCTTGTCTTTGCCAAAAATGGCTCCTATGATCAAATTTGCTGACCCTCCCCCACCCCACTCACTAATTTTAAATAAACATTTTATTACCCTACAGTTTCGTCTGTTCACAGAGCTGTGGAGTGTTCCTCTAACTGTGGAGAAGAATCCAAACGTCTCACAGATCTACAGTCTCACCCAAGGCCTTATTGATTTAGTGGAATTAATTAACATCCGCTCCCTAACACTCAAGCTTTCTCATGAGAAAGAAATTGGGAAAATCAGGCAAAGAAAGGAAGTTAGAATCTGTTGTTTACCACTGACATCAGAGGATTAGAAACTCACACCCCAGTGAAGGCTAATTCAGTTAAACCCTTGATTAGTTTTAAGGAAATGGGTCCTGGCAGTGGAAATACACATTGGCTCCAGTTGACATAACTCATTCTGGGGTTCCCAGCTGAGCTGTGAAAGTGCACTAATGGGGCAAAGCAGATGTCCAAGACTTTAAAACTTCACCAGGCTCAATAAGAAAAAGGTATTCTCATTTTCACTGCACAAAATGAGATGTATCAACAGACATTTTATCAACAGACATGATATTTTAATTAGATGCACATGTCTGATGCTAGCCCCAATTGGAGTGTCTCCATGTCTGGTCCGGGTGATCTACCATCAAGCATCATGGGAACCATCCAGTTCTCATGCTTGTCTGAGCCAAGTGTTGCAGAAGAATCAGATGTGACTAAACTATACTCTCCAGGACCAAGACTGGGCAATGAGATAAAAACAGTGCGATAATGTAAGTCGTCCTTCATTAGGGGTTCTACTCTGTACTTGAGTTCTCATGGACACCATCAGTCATAGCCTAAGTACTGTTCTAAGTTCGCATTTTGCAATTCCAGATTATATACCCTGAAGTGTCCTTGATTCTCGGGTTTTATCAGGGATGCATTACAAAGTGAGGATTTGTCAGCTTTTCCAGAATGCATTTCATACAAAGTGGCAGCATGAATTATGAATTTTCTGTCACAAAAGGCCATGTTAATGCACTATAAAAGTTTTTGTATGAAGAGTTATAAATTAAGCCTTTTTTGAGGTCATTACAAGATTCATGTGTTTTAAAAAATACCTTACATGTCACTGAGCGATGACAATGTTCCTTGGCTCAGTGGCAGAGCTGCAGAACATTCAACATTTGATTATGACTGATTATTTGATTAAAACAATCAATTTTATTTTCCCTTCTCAAAGAATTTGCAAAATGAAAAGAGTTTTCAAAATTGTATTATAGTCCATTCTTTTCTAATCAAATTTTTGGCATCCTGTTTATTTTCTTTTCTTTCTAGTGCTTTATTGTAAGAATGAACTCTCTTTTATTTAACCTTTAAAATGCTTATTGATTAATTGTCCAAATAATTGGTAGACTACTTGATTACTAATATAATCAACAGTGACAGTCCTAATCAGTGGTCAGTTAAACCACCTATACTTCTGTAGCAGGACTGTGAACAATCGTTCCACTATTCTGCCGATATTTTATCTGCATTCCTTGAACCTACACATGTATATTGGATTACTGTGACGGTGACGCTGAGAGGAAGGTCGAGTGTTTTCATTTTTCCTGTGATACTAGCCAGATTTCATTTCGTACCTTGAGAGACCGAGACAGATAACTAACAAAATATTGATCCGGTGTAATTCAAAGAATGACTTTGAGGGGGAAGCAGGGGGAGCAAGTGAGAGAGGGTGTAGAGGTGAGGGATACGTGTTGCATGGCAGGGAAATTACCTCTTGAGCTGACTGGAGGGAAATGTGATGGCTATAAAAAAAGCTACTTTCACTCTGCTATGCTGAAAGGCCTTTTCTCAACTTTTCATATAACGCAATAAACAAGACGCCGCTGTCGCCAAAGCGAAAATGTACATTTAATCTGCTGGAAATGAGGCCCCTCAAGCACCCCAGTACACTTGGCTTAGTGGAGGACAGAGGACCAGTTTATACAGGATTTGACAAAATTTGTTGTGTTAGCCTGACACATCACCTAGTCTATGTGTTGCATAGACTGTTAAGCTTAACCAGCCAGAAACATTTGTTGTCTTTATGTATTTTGAACGGTTCTTGAACTCCTCAAACATTAAACACATTAGGTAAATATGTATGGGTTTAAATAATTGTAAAAGTGTGTATTTCTCTTGTGAAATACAGTAAATCCCCGCTTATCACAGGGGTTGCATTCCTGTGCTAGAATATAAAATACCGATATAACCTGTATAGACTGTACTGTAATTGCATGTGCATTTTCTTTGGTATGCACTAACGTTTTTTTTGGCGTAAGAACACTCAAGATGCTCCATGCAGGAAATTGTCTGCTAGAGATGCGTCACAGGGCAGCAGCTAATCAGCAGCAAGGATAAATAAATAATGTTCTCAAATTGACTACTTTCAAACCTCCCGCCTCTGACAGCTGACTGTGACATCTGGACCACACCAAAACATAAACAACTCAGCACGAGGACGAGGGGCGTGGCAGACAAGGCCCGTACATCACAAAGGCAAAAATACAGAGGATATTCGCAGTTTCCGTGAACAATTGTTAGTTCAGTTCCCCAAACAATCCACGACAGACTGAAGATGTGAGCACTGATTAAGCGGGGTTTAATGTACATATATACATACGTTTTTCGGGGGTAAGGGGGCTGACTGAACGAAATACTGACCAGCGTTACCACACTGTAGGATTTGTCAGCAAATCCATAGTTATGCATGTAAAAAAGCCACTAGAGAATATCTGCTTGAAGGAAAAGACAATCATCAGGCTGGAAGTGTTTCATTATGTTGCAGCCTATCAAGGTCACTGCTTTCTGTTTTAGCTTCATCGAGTTGACCTTTGATCTAGCACAAAGGCAATAGAAAATGAGAACAACCTTCATTCACTCTTTTTCTGAGCTGCTTGTGTCAACCAAGGTCCTGGAGCCTATCCCAGGACTCACAGGGCAAAAGGCAGAGAAGGTCGCCAGTCCATCACAGGACACACAAACACATTGGCGCATAAAGGCCATTCAGCATCTCTAGTTTTCCTGACTTACATATCATTGGACTGTTAGAGGAAAACAAAGCTCTCACTAGAAACCCACATAGGCACAGAAAAAATGTGCTCCATGCAGAATTCCATGCAGAAAGGACCCGGTCTGGATCCAGTCACTTCTTTGGCAGCAAGTGGCCTTCAGTAATGAAATCACAGAAAGCTCCAATACGATGAGCCGATTTCCCAGAATTTTTCAAGCACCCAGATCAATTTTAGACTAAAGATTGTGTGTGTGATGTGCTGTACACATGACTCCAAGCAGAAATACATACAAAATAGGGATATTTATTAACAATCAAAAATGGATTTCAACCAAAACAAAACACTAAATAAAAAACCCTACAGGTAACGAACACTACACATAACACCCCTAGAGCGCATCTACTGAGGCACAAAATAGATCTGCACGGGGAGTTGGCTTAGAAGAGGGGTAACGTACCGGATAGAAAGAGAGAGACAGGAAAAAAGAGATGGAACCGGCTGAGGAAACAAATGGACTCAGCATGGGGCATGATAACAGGAACTGAGAAAATTACCACAGACATGAAGACTGGACTAAAGATTAAACTAGGGACTAAACAAAACACAGGACAGGTGCAGGAGCATATGATAGGACTAGAAAAGGAGATGAAAATAGACGAACCTGTTCAGGTAGAAGGGAGGAGGCAGCAATGGGACTAATAGTGCTGAAGAGACAGAAGACAGGGAAGGGAACGTGTAGGGGTGTTACGTGTACCTACTTGTTACCTGCAGTGTTTTTTATTTAGCGAGACATGATATGCCACAGGACAATAAACTGGACAGGAGGTAAGCCTGGGAAAGGAACACCAGATATGGTGGTAGACTGGACATGGGACTGGACAGCAGTAAAAACAGAGAGTTAGACATTAGACTGAACAGAAGTTTGAATATGGGATTGTACAGGAGAATAGACATTAGAAAAAATAGGACCAGACGGGAGAAACGACAGGGACTTGGAGTATAAAGACAGAGAGCATGGCAGGGACAGGAACAATGTCAGGGACCATAACATGAACTGGGACAGACAGAATACAACACAAGGGGAAAGGAATCATAAATTCCATGAGAACTGAAACAGAGACATGAACAATATTAACTGAAACAGGAGAAAACTGAGTCCAGGGTCTTAGTGCAGGCATTGAAGGGTCTTGGGGTAGGTGCAGGTTGGGCAGGTTTCCATATGTGATCTAGGGATAAGGGGGTGGGTGACGAGGCTGACCTGGGGGTGACGAGGCTGTTAAAATAATACATACAAATACGCAAAAAATATTACTTTATTAGCGTTCCAAAATTGCTATAATAAAATCTAACACCCCCCATGGGGGTATTATATTTATGCAAGCCTCTGTATGTTTTATGATGATGCTGTCATATAACAGGCAAAGCACAGCTGTTACCATTCATCAGCCATGTTGGGTAATTACATACGTTCAAAATCATAAAACAATGCCACAGAGCACAACTTCAATACATGCATGTGAGAATCACACACCATTACATTCATTGCAACGGTGATGGCAATCTTCTCCAGTCACACACTGAATGCAACTCATTAGAATGTGTAATTTATGGAAAACAGTACTTTACTTATGATGATATAAAGCTTGTGCGGCTGAAAGAAGGTCTGTGCTGATAAACAAAATGTCATTGTTTATCTGCACTGGCATGCGAAAGACAAAAAGAAATCATTTCCAATTATACATGTGCAAAGTTTCACAAAAGCAACCTATTTGTTTTTCTAATGGACACGGGCAAACAGACAGTTCTGTATAGTGAAGCCACAATCAGGTATTTCAGAACAGTCTGAATCACAAAGAACAAAGTGAAGAGAAGAACTGGGAGCGTTTTTGTCTCTTTAATATTCATAAAGAGCTCTGAATGAAAGAAACAAATGTCAGTGTGGGAATAAAAACCTGGGCATTCTGGGTCATATGGTAGGGTTTGGAAATGGAAACGAATCTAAAACTGAAACTATTAAAAATCATGGGAATACACCAATCTGCCACAGCATTAAAAATACTGACAGCTGAAGTCGATCACATTGACTGTCTCGTGAGCACCTGTACATGGTGGGATATATTAGGCATGAAGCAAATGGATCTGAGTGACTTTGACAAGGTTAAAGGTGTGAAGGCTACGCAACTGGGTAAGAGCATTTCCGAAGGTCTTTTAGGGTGTTCCTGGTATGCAGTGGTTAATACCTCCCAAAAGTGGACAAAGGATGGACAAAAAGCAAAAGGGTCATGAATCTGAAGCAGCAAAACAAGTGTCACGCTGATAGACGAAGGACTGGTCAGGGCCCGCTTTGTAGCGTAGGGGAAGGACTCAGACGTGACTTCACACGAGAGAGAAGGT
>JBBPDC010000028.1:10554332-10576507 GCA_037974485.1 Hemigrammopetersius urotaenia
CCTACTTCCTGTTTATATCCTGTCCGTGACGTCATCTCCTAGACCTCGTGACGCCACGTGATTGGGTGCGTGTGACAACAAGTGATTGTGTGAGTCACTTTCCTTAATCTATGTACAGTTCATTAAAGGTTGTGGCTGTACTGTACTCTAATCTTTAAGCTGTCCGTAAAACTCAAGCTACTCCAGTAAAATAGAAAGAAACTGTCTATATGACATACTCTGGTAAATAAAACTACTGGCTTAATGAGACCAGTTTTACTGGGCTGAATGTACTCACACACCGACCAAGAGTTCAGAAAAACTGGGGAGTTTATTCACACTGGACCGTCTCCAGGCTGCATTGGTGCACCCCTTTTAGGCTTCTGTCTCTTGGTTTTCAGCTGTGGTCCAGTAGCAAACAAGCAAGGTCCATGACAAAAGTGCTGAAACGGAGTGTGTGGGCAGTTCAGGACCTTGGAGAGCAAATGGGTCTGAGCATTTCAGACATGATTTTTCTCCCATGACAATGCAGTCTGTCACCTCAATCCATCACTCCTTGAGGTGACTCAGCCCCCTTGGATGGCATTTGGAAGCCATTGTAGATGAAATATCCCCTCTGTTCAATACAATCACATTATCCAGAAACTGCTTACACTTCTCAGTACAATGTATATCAACCTCTGAAAGGTGGAAGGGCTCCATGTGAGCGAGTCGTGATACCAGGGGCAAAAAAAAGGGAGTCTTGTATTTGGCCTCGGGAAGCTGCCGAATGACAAAAGATTGTGATTTTGGGCATTTTGATGTCATGTTGGATGACATGGGTGTGCCCAAGGTCTGAGGGGAAGACAGTGTGTTGATCTGTCTGTTCCATGAGTTCTTGTCATTGCCATTGTAAAAGGTCCACACTAAACTGCATGGTGGCCCTGGACAATGGCTTGCTGAGTGGTGTGAAAGCTGACAGCGTGTGTTAAGGCTCATTCTACTTGGAAAGGGGTGACCTGGTCCATGGGAAGAACACTGGGTATAATCCAAGAAGGCCAGGGTGATGGGAGAGTAAATGAGGGGTGCGTGTGGTGGCTTCCGAGACTTATTTTTAAACCTGGTACAAGATTGAAAATGTCAACTATAATAATGTCATATTTTTTCCTCATTGCCCACCTCCACTCACCTCCAGTAAAGAGCAGGATATGTGGCCATGGTATTGTTAATTATTTTTATGGTATTGGCTAATTTATGATAATTGAATAATTGATTAAATAATTGTATGACAATTAACCGGCACATACATTGTTGTGATCGTGACAGGCTTTGTCCAGAATCTCTTTCCCTCTGTAAGCAGTGAATTTGGCAGAGATGAAGTACTGCAGCAAGCCAATAACAACAAACAAATGAGAAAACAATAGGCAAATCCCTGTGTGTAATCTAGAGTGTGTTCAGGTTAACAAACAGACTGCCCAGCTCACTGACCTCATCTTTTGCTCCTCACTGTTCAGTTGTAGAGGCTCAAAAGATGCAGGACAAAAAGCTGCCTCTGCTCACACACTCTAAAGAGTTAGCCAAAACACACACACACACACAAAACTCACACACAAAAAAAACACAAAGACAAGTGATGTTGACTATGCGATCAATAATGTACACATTTTAACATTATAGGAACAACACAGAGTGTTGTTTAGGTCTTTCAACAAGCCAAAGAGATACAGTGTTCATCCGCTCTATAGTCTGACATAGGAAAACTTAATGCACACCACAAAGGCCCTTTTAAATCTGTGATCTATTTATGAAGCCAGTTTGCTTGTCCTTGTAAAACTCACAAATTCTCTCAACACATCAAACATCTGCTAAAACCTCTCTGAACTGTAGGTCTATACTCCACTGTGGGCTCTTTCGAGAATGTGGAAAACGGCATGAAAAATGTTTTGATCATCTAAACCATCAGAGCACAGAAAATGCAGGACACTTAGCACACTCAACCAGTGCCCAGTCAAGTGCCTTCGTGGCCTTGGTTCATGTCTTTATTAGATGAGGCTGAAGACTGGCTGTGGAACAAGCCCATTTATACGATCAGTGTGAGGAAGCACCGTATGCCATAAAAATATGAAGCAGCATTCTGGGAGCCATAACCAAATTGCAGTCAAAGTTTTTGACTGCATTGCAAACTATTCTCTCCAAAACCTCAGACTTTCTAAGTGAGCCCCTAAGCAATTATGTGCTGGAAGCGATTGTGTCATTAAATATTCATTAGGAAGTTTTTCCTTATTCAGTTTCAGTTGATCAGGAAAGACAGGTTTGGTGTCTGAAGTTTCTTTAGAGTTGTAATAAAGCTATGAAGCTTAAAAATGAAGATGGGGCACTTTGTCACCATGTCCTATGCCAAGGGTCAGCTAGAGAAATATTCCTCTCCTCCAGCACTGGGCTGTGGAGCTGTAACACTCTGTTTTCTGGAGTGATGGAAGTATAAACTGAAGTGACCTTTCTGATCCAGAATTAATCATGTAACATCAGCACCTGACCTCATTAATGCTCTTCAATCATAGTTTCATCTGGGATTAATAAAGTTTTCTGATTCTAAAACCCATCTGAAAGCCTTGTACATCTGGTACAATGGCTTTCCTTATTTAAAACCTTGTATTTCACAGACAAGTGATCATAAAATCATAAAAAGTGTTTGTTTGCTTTTCAGATGTGAAGTTTTTTCTTAGCAGACAAACAATAATCAAAATGAAGAAAGATGTTTGTCTCTAAATCTTACAGTTCAGGAATTCTGGACACAAACAGCTTCACTGTGTTGGTAGGTTTGATGCTTGTTTCATTACAATTTGGCATTTCTATGAGTTTTTGCTCCACATACTGTTTTAGCGAATAATGAGAATTATTATTATTATTATTATTATTATTATAAGAAGAAGAAGAAGGAGAAAAAGAAGAGGAAGAATTTGTTTCCTGAAGAGAAGAAGCTGTTACTGCAGCAAAGTGGGGACAAACACCCTGTTAGCGCCCTTGATTTGAGAAGAAATGTTCCATTAGCCTGCATCTATAAGCATGTGGACACGGTTAAACAGTTTATGATACAGTTTCAAAAACTGCACAAACATCACTTAGCAACAACACTTTCTATATGGTTTGCACAAGCCTAATTGATGAGGTAACGGCGAAACTAGACAAGCAAATTTCAGACACCAATCATGTCTCAGTGGATCAAATACATCTTGGGAAAGGGGGAAATTGAACTACCAGTTTAAGACAGAATCCTTCTGTCCCCATTCCCCACCTTTCAGCTGCTTTCTTAGTGTGAAACTTGTAAACACCCTGCCGCTTTCTCATCTACCGTTGCTACTGTCAGACTGGACAGTTTTCAATCCAGTGGAGTAATAATACGTTCTAACAAGCTTACCCTGCTGGAGAGAGAAAGGCAGCATGCTGAGAACACTTCTCACTTCTCTGTTCCCTTTATTAACTTTCTCTTTCTCTCTCTCACATTGTTTACTTAGATGTCCGCGGTCAAAGACAGACAAATGATTTTAATTGGGTCAGGGCTTAGGGGGAACCAAGTGGCCTGCATCTGAGTGACACGAAGGTGTAACGTTTAAGACTTCAGACCTCTGGAGGCCTGTGGGACACAGACAGCTGAGGAGACTGAAAGGTCACCGGATTAAACCACAGTATGAGTGTGCGAAAGGGCTTTGTTGCAGAGAGAAAACACAGAAATAAAGTACTTTCAACCTCCAACTAACAACCAAGAAGAAAAGGCTATTATTAAGCTAGGAAGGATTAAGCTATTATTGTCCATCCATCCATTATCTACCCCTTATTCCTGCATTCAGGGTCGGGGGGGGGGGCTTGGAGCCTATCCCAGCTGCAATGGGCGAAGGCGGGGTACACCCTGGACAGTCGCCAGCATGTCGCAGGGCCACATATAGGGGCTATTATTGTCATATTATTAAAAAGGAATTAAATTACTAAATACATTTTCATCAAAATTTGGCATTTCTATGAGTTTTTGCTCCACAGGATGTTTTAGCGAAGAATGACAATAATAATTATTATTCTAAGAAGAAGAAGAAGAAGAGGAAGAATGTGTTATCCTAACAATATGGTTTCCTTTCAATATGTTTTTAGCACATTTGGTACTTGTACCCCTACTACTGGTCACAAATAGAAATGTAGTCATTTTCTGAGCTCATATTCTGAACTTACTTAATTGCAGTTTTTGTTTTCTCCAGAATTAATGCAGACTTAAAGATTCTTATCAATGAGGTCAATTATCTACAGAGGCGTTCCGAATCTTGAGAGGCCAGAAAGGTTGAGTCCCCTTACTCTAATTCAGCTGCACAAGAGAGTGGATAGGCCTCTAAAGTTGTGTGTCATTTTGTAGTCGACATCTTGCCCATGAACTCTGGATCTAAGCACTTTTTCTCTATGAGAAAAATTAATGGTGTTTTCGAAAATTACCTGTCACCTCTGTGGTAAACAAAAATGTTGCAAACCTGACACATTTTATCATGCGTATATTTTCCTCTCCAGTGTCACTGGATGCTCTGAATTATGAGGATGTTTAGCAGCTGAAATGTAAATAATGCTACATACAGTTCATGCTTGACAGCCCTTCTCCTTCTGCAAAGAAATGTGGGCCAAAATTCACAGCAGTGCGAAAGACTGGCCTCCATTTAACGGAAGCATTTGGCTGGAGCTACTGCACAGAAAGTTATTAGGTTTAAGGGGGGGGTTATTTTTTTCATGTGTGATATAGATATTGCAAAACCTTCTTCCTATAACAAATGAAATTGTTTTAAAATGACATTTTATGTTTCCTTAAGTTATGTTTGTCTTGTTTTATCATTTCTTCATTTTGTATGAAGATCTCTGGGGTTCCAGTTTCCTCCAACAGTCCGAATATGTCGAGTGGATTGGAAGCGTGTTTGTGTGTTTGCCCTATGGTGGACAGGTGGCCTGTCTAGCATGTCTATCTGCCTTTTGCCTGGCAGCTGGTTGCCTGGTGGTTAGGAAGTTACCACTGCAATCAGAAGGTCATGGGTTTGAATCCCAGGACTGGCTGTGGCACCCCTGAGGTATGCTTGATATGGTATGGTACCATCCCCACACACTGATCCCCAGGTGCTGCATTGCTGGCTGCCCACTGCTTCTCTTGGTGAACGGGTTAAATGCTGAGAAACCCGTAGTAAAATCTGATTTTAACAAATAAAAATGGTTTAAAATCAGTGTTTCCTCTCCTACATGCATACTATTAGCTTGCACTCCCAGGTTCAAAGATCTTGTTGATTTTCGGTTTGTTTCCAAGACATAAAATAAAGAAATGTGGGCATTTTTTTATTCTTTATGTTCATTCACACGTGACACCATTTTTAAAACCCCAGTTGTCATTACTATTATTACATTTTACATTATTACAATAACTTTGGTTCCACTTTGGATCTAGGAACACCAAACAAAGCTCAGCATGACGTCTGACATCTTGAGGTTCAACACAAACAGGCGAACTTCCATAGAAGTTTTTTGGCTTTATGACAACAATTTACCATTTGTTGCACAGATCCATGCTCTGTATGTTCCAAGGGTTCACTTCAAGCTGGCTAAAACTGTATTTAATCCTGCAGTGTAGAGATACAGTAGGTTATACATTTTTTAACGATGTAATATTTGAGAGTTGATCAATTTAGGTTTAAAATGCTAGGGAAAAAAATCAAGGTAAGTATGCAAAACACACTGTCTACTTAACCTTAGCATAAGACATCCAACTTAAAACTGCTGGACAAGAACAAAGACCTTGAAAGGTACTTTAAAAGTCTGCTTCAAAATTCATTTAGTCAAGTATGTGAGAGGATCTGGGGAATTTTTCATACCAGATCACTCAAGGAAGGCAAATGGAAAGAGAGATTTTATTCTTTTTTTTTTTCTCAGTCTATTCCAGAGTGACTTTGGTCACTTAGTAGAGTGATGAGCCATTCCTGGTGGCCTAACAACTGTGGGTCGGCAAGCTATTAGAGGAATAAGGCGCCGGATTTATTGGTGCGAACGCGTGACTGTCGCTGGCACAGTAAAAGACATGTTATGGATTAGTGTTTCCCTGAGGGAGGTGTCAGAGAGTAGAAGGAGCCATGGCTGAGAAATGTGTGTTACAGAACTGCACAGGAGCAAAAGATAAGCACCGGCAGAGTGGCTATGGAGAGATGAACACTGATAACATGTAATACATACACTCTCAAGTGGAACCATATTCTCCTAAACTTAGTCTTGTTTAATCTAATCTCCATTAACTAAGTTTTAGCATTTATTTACACACACAATAATTCACAATGTACAGTAAAATAGCAAATAATTATGGGATGGTGGCAGCCTAGTGGGTAGGATACCTGCCTCTAGACCAAGAGGTCATGAGTTCGAATCCTACCTTCAGCAGCACCACTGGGTTCCTGAGCAAGACCCTTAACCCCAAGTTGCTCCAGGGAGACTGCCCCCTGTAGTTAGGAAATGGAAGTCACTAAGTGTCTACTAAATGCCATTAATGTACACAATTAATGCACTCACAAAGGAAGTTGATGGGCAGTCACTGCAACACCCCCCTGTTGTGTTCCTTTTAACATTTTTTCTGTTCTTTTCTAACAGGGAAGTCATCATCGGTGGTAATTAATCAACTAAATAGAAATTAGGTTGAAAAACACAGACATATTCCTTTGAACGCCCCAAACCACTCTTTCTGTAATTGGCTATAGATTAGTGAGCATGTACACTAATTAGGCTACAATGGTGTTAGTGGAGCCTGCAAGGGTTTTCTTTTGTCAGGAGCCCATTTTGGTGAAATAAAGTTGTTTCTAAATCCACAAAACAGACCAGAAAATGGTGTTATCTCGGCTATACTAGACCACATTAGAAGTGATTTAGCCCGAGTGTCCACCAGTGGCCCTGGAATCTGAAACAGAGTGGCGTTTTGAACCAACGTCAAAGGCTGGGAAGCCATGAGAGAAGGACAGACGTAAATCAGTGCAGGATGGAGGGCAGGAGAAGGAAAACGAAGGGGCCAAAGAGAAGCTTTGGCAGACAAACTCACACATTACGGCTGTAAATAGTGACAGTAAAACTAGACCTCAGCAAGCTCTCAGCAAATCAAATGAGATTACAGAGGCTGCAAGGGCGCTGTTTGTCCATGCACATAAACTTGTAGGCCACGATTGTAGTTTTGGCAGAGAGGCAGTGAAAGGGCCAGTGACAGAGCAGAGAAGCAGCTGCTACAGGGATGTTGCCGCCAACTAGAAGAATGATGACCACCAGTTCTCCAGAAAAGAGAGAATTTGCAACATGGTCATTGCCCCAAGAAGATATTCAGAGATATTCACAGTACAGAAGCAATTAGGCTAAATCTGATCTTATCCCTGTCACAAGTTTCAGCATTTGCTCTCTATTCCAAAGCCATTACACTGTCTGAAGCTTAGTTCATTTATGTTTCTGAAATGCTTTAAAGAATAATATTTGGATATAGGATCTGTTCACAAATGTCAGTTGCACATTTAAAGTCCATTGAAAAAATCTGTTTAAAACAGTGTTTCACATCCCTAGGTCCTCAAGGTCCCACATTTAGGCATTTAATCAATGAATGAATCAAACTAAACAGCTAAGCAGCTGTAGAGAAATGTGCTAGGCAGGAGGTCTCCAGGACTGGAGTTGGTGCTATAAATGAACAGAATCTACTGATTGTATTGTGCTGCTTTTCTTTTCATTCGAAAAGGTACAATACAAATAAAGGATAATGATGATCTTGTTGATGTCAATGACAATCGTCATCATCATCATTTAGTTTCTCTTCCAGCTAAGATTCTGCAAATATTTGGTCCTAATTTGTCCTGTTAGTGTCAATTGTGTTTATAATTGGTGAAAACTGATTATTTTAAAAGACTAAAAAATAAAAACAGACTGAGAGGGAGGTTGAACTGTGCATCCAAAATCTAAAACACTGTCATTTATCAAAGGAACTTTTTCCCACAATAAAAGGCATGTGAAAATGGGTTTGTGTACCAACACACTGAAAAATCTACCATATAATCTAATTAACATAATTTCCCCTCCTTAGCTCAGATTAATTGGTCAAGACTAAATCTTTCTGGGTGACAAAGAATTCTATTATAATAGCCCTGTAGCTTTACTGCAAGTCCAAAGAAGCAAACCTCATCAGCTGCGTTTGGACAAGACTGGGTTTAATTAGAATAAATTGCTGGCATTTGGTAAGATATTAAACAAAAACATGCATCAACCAAAGTGGAAGGAAATTACAATGATGAACAAAACCGGAAGAAAATGAGGGGCATAAAGCTTTCAGCATCGCCTACACTTTACTTCTGCACTTACATAAAACCAATTATACGACTTCACAAAGTTCTGCACTTTTTCAGGCAATACGTCTGGCTGGAAGAGCAACATTGCATCTCAGATCGTGCGTGTGCTTTCTTCTGGAGATGAGGCTGGAGAAATGAAAAAAAGCATTGTGTTTACAAAGCATGCCAGTCGATTGAACTGCTCCTGAACTAATGTTTGCCTCAAGGGTATCCCTCACACTGGCAGCCAAAAGAATGGCCTTGGCAAGGCTCCTGGAGCGCTATCAAATGATAAAGGTAAGAGGGTCCCCTCAACATCAGCCTAATCAACAGCTTTATTAATAAAAAAAAACCCTCGGAGAGTAATGAGCTTTGAAGGAGGAGTCACTTGGAGAGAAGCTCCTTAACCTTGAGAAGAGCGAGGGGAGTATAACCTCACTGGACTGTTAAGAGTCAGAAACCAGCGCCTGCCTGTCAGTCCACTGCCAGATGTGAGTGATCCTAGAGGCCTTATTGATAAGTCATTTAGGAGAGATGAATTGGTGTCCCCAAGCCGGTGTTAATAACAGTCACGGGGGGGGGGAGTGCTGTGGGTGGGGTTTTGGGAGACACTCGGCACACAGAGACTGATTATGTGTGACAGATGATGTCTGTTATCAGTTTGTACCCTGACAACGGCTGTGTGACCTAGAGGAAGGTGAAAGGATCAAAATAAAGTGGGGTGGGGTTTAGGGTGATCTATGTTCTATAAAGATTACCGCTGTAAAAGCCTTAATTAACTGAAATATATATCATTTAAGAGATACATTTGAAACTATGGACAAAAGCGCTGAGAAACACCTCGTAACTATTGAATTCACGTGGCCCCTTACTTCCAGTGAAGGGCAAACTTAATGCTTCTTACCAAGACATTCTGGACAACACCATGCTTCCATCTTTGTGAACACAGTTTGGGGAAGAACCTTTTCTATTCCAGAATGACTGTCCCAGTGCATAAAATAAGCTCCATAAAGACATGATTGGATGAGTTCTATGTGGTAGGACTTGACTGGCCACACAGAGTCCTGACCTCAACCCTATCCAACACTTTTGAGATGAACTGGAACGACCTGCTTGTCCAACATCAGTGCAAATCCTCTATAGAGAACACGCATCTGCACATTTTAATGCACTGTTTGGTGAAATAGGGTGGAGGTAGCTCAGCGAGTAGGATACTTGCCTCCAGACCAAGAGGTCATGGGTTCGAATCCTCCCTGCAGCAAACCACCACTGGGTCCCTGAGCAAGACCCTTAACCCTAAGTTGCTTTAGGGAGAGACTGCCCCCTGTAGTTAGGGAATGGAAGTCGCTTTGGATAAAAGTGTCTGATAAATGCCGTAAATGAAATTTAAATATGTGCAAAGGATACACAGCAACATGTACTTTTTTGGAAAGGCACTTTTTTGTCTACTTGAGTCATTATTTCACTGAATTAACAATACTTTTACTTGATTATGGCACATATCAGAACTGTAAATTGTCTTTCTGGAAATCTGGTTTGTGTCTGGATAATGTCTCAAGTTAATAAAACAAAATCAAAACAGTAAGGCTGTCACAATTACACTTATCATCCAAACAATAAATGAAAACACTTCACTGCAAATGTATCTTCTGAATGAATCAGCAATGATTAGTTGGCAGTTTGCATGATAATGTACACTTTAAGATACAGAGCCTGATACACAGACTGTTTCTCATTTTGTGTTTCATATTTTCTAATGAAAATGATGAAATATTTGAAATATTTCTTAGTTCATCCCTTGTCTAAAATTGTCAAAATAATTGGTGATTACCTAATTATTAAGTATAAACATATAAAATGTTCCTTGAGTTTACAGAAGCAGCACACAGAAAACATGAGTTCATGATATGATTGAACGATTCGTTGTTTTGATATTAAAATAATAATAACTATAAACCAAGTATAAACCATATCAGCTTTTTTTAACAGGTTGTAAGTGTATATTTAATAGACAAAGTTTGTGCAATGAAAGCCTCGTTTGCTACCTTAGCGTTCAAGACAAAAATCTTTCTGCTTCCTCTGAAATGGCCTGGAGCTTAATTATTTTTTTAAAAATCTAATTAATTTTGTACTGCACTATGAAGAGGTGGACTAAGCGGAGATGAGGCACACAAGCATCTGCACCTGATAACGGATTACAGTCACGGCAGCTCTGTTTTCCCTGGACTGGTCTAAGAGCTCCAGACAGCGGAGGAAAGATATGCGTTAATGGAGTAGCTACAGAAGTATTGAACAATGACCACACATGCACAGAGAGGGTCAGGGCGATTTCAGCTAAGAGGCCCCGGGTGACGAACCCTTGGCCATGCAATTAAATGCAGCGTTGTGAATAGCAGAGTGGTGCTCGATTCCTGCCGGAGATGGAACAGACTGGTTTATGAGACATAAATGTAACCAATGTTCTCTCATTTAGCCCGAAGTGGTGGGCTAGGCAAAATGCACAATAAGGTTTTCAAGTGTATGTCAACTGCCTGTCAATAACTGGAGGCAGCTGTCGGACGGATCTGTTGATATTAGCAGCTACTCCTTCCACCAGCTCTCATAAAGCAAAGACTAATATAACATCAAGTAGAAAAGCTATTTGCCCTCTATCCTTTTCATTGTGCATATCATTTATCCAGAGAGTGCGTGCACACACACTTAAGCGGCTAAGGCAAGCTGACTGAGGAGCACATTTACTCTCAATAATAAGAAAAACCCCAAGGTCTGAAGCGACACCATACATCTGAGATGCAAGAATTAATTCAGCCTTGATCTTTAATGTCGCTTCTCATTTGGACAAGACAGGCTAAAAACAACACCATTTTCACAGGAGACAAAAGGAAGATTAAGATAATGACCTTGGACAGTTCTTAGAGACACACACACCCTTTTTTTCACCCTCTTGTTCTGTAGTGTGTCAGGGTGGTAAAGTAGCTGGCTGAGGATGGCCTGTACAGGTTTGCAGCAAGGAGTGGAAAATATGTTGGTATGTTATTCTTATCATGATTTGGGCTGTTGCTATATACACCAGTACTCATTAACAGTGTATATTTTATTGCTAATATTAAGTAAACGAGCATCACATTTATTTTATGCCAATTATTAGATTTTATCCTGCTTAACTACTTCCTTTTTGTATGTACAGAATCGAGGAATCCCTGGACGAGTGCATTAGCTAGGGCATTTTGTCCAGTCCTAACTGCACAAACAGTTGAGAAACCTAAATATCGTGATCCATTTTGTGAAAACATGATCAAGTATGATGCTATACTGGTCTCCCGTACCTGCAAGCTCTCTGTGACTCTAATGCCGGGCCACAAAACAGCTGCATGACAGCAAGAACTATAGCACAGCCAGCTGTGCATGGGGGAGGAGTGTGGGGGCAGAGGGACAGATGGCTATAGCAGAGTGTATGTGTGTGTCTTTAATACAGTACTCAGGCATCTAATCATCTACACTGGAAAGCCTCAAACCTCCCCATCATGCCTCCATAAAACTTTCAAAGAGCCGTGAACAGATTGGAGACAGGGCCTTTGAGGAGAGGCTGAGGTTGGGGTTTAATAGGGAGCAACTGTTGTGCTTCCTTGGCTATAGGAAGAGGACATATGCTGATTCCAAAATGAGCACATTTCAGATTGTAGAAAGCTCCCAGTTATTAATGAGCATGTAGCCATTTCCTTTAAATAATAAAGGAAAACATGAACTGTATTGCCCGTCAGCCCCTCATTTGTAGCTAAAAGAAGCTTTAAAAATTTTATGTCTGAGAACACTTTAAATTTTATAAAACCTGCAAAATTTGTATGGAATTTCAGATACGATTTTGGAACCGTTTGATGTTCGATGAATTATCTCAAATATGCATAATAGTGAACAGTTTGTTAAGTTATGCGCTGCAGAATTTGCTTAAATGGGTTGATTCATCGGCTCTATCATAGTGTAATATAATCTATATTAATACATACAGCTCTGGAAAAAAAATAAGAGACCACTGGTCTGATCTTTTATTGGTGCATGTATTGAACTGAACAGCTTTGTCTTCGTTTTTATGAACTGATGACAACATTTCTCCTAATTTCCAAATTAAAATATCGTTCTTTAAAGCATTAAAGGACAACACATGAAAATAAGATACAGGATGCAGTGTTTACAGAACTTGCATACAGTTCAACAAATCTCTTGTTCACTCAAACAAAATGGCAATAATTACCTTTGACGAACTTCTGGTAGTATTTTACCATCCAACTGGTCTCATTGTGAGAGGAGAGAGTCGATTACAGCAGTGTTTTTATACTTTTCCTTATTAAATATGGTTTGATTCAGATAATCACCTAATCAGTACCTCATAAAGCAGAACGAGGTGTTTATGTAGGAATTTAACAGACACTGGCATAGAACGGCTGTCATATGCATAGAGATGCTTATTTAAAAATAAACTGCAGAGGTCTCTTATTTTTTTCTCGAGCTGCACCCTGTGATAGAGCAAATGAACTGGCCCAGATCAGCCCTTTCATACTATTAATATGTAATATTAATATAAACTTAACATCGACATATACACTGTACACGTTTTTAGCCAAGAAAAGTCCTAACCTATGACTAGATTGATAATAATAAAGCTGCCTCAGCAACAGCTCTGTAAATATGCAGTTAATTGTGCACATTAGCAAACAAAAGGAGATTAAAGCGGAAGGTTAAGTGCCCTTGTCAAACAGAACGTTCCGATCAATAGAAGTAAAGTCAGTATGCTGGCCAAGTGTATGATCACAATGCAGGACCGCACAGGAGATCAAAGAAGAAAAGAAAGTAAGCACAATATTGACGCTGACTGATCTGTCAAGATTTTGTTATCCAGCCGCCTGTTTATCAGGCAGCAGAAAATATAAACGCCTGCTGCAGATGGAGTCACAGGCATTCCTGAATTGCAAAACGGTTTCAATGCGATCTAATCGAATCCATTATGGGCTCCACAATAATATCAGTCCACAAGACGGCAATCCTTGAAAGTCAAGAACGCAAGAAAGAACCACAGGCACAATGTGCTGGTTTTGTGACTTCCTCCCTTCTGAAAGTGTAAATTAAACTATTTATTCTTATTCCAACCTGCTCCAGAAAGCACAAACACTCATTCCCCTTCAGGGAGAGGACAGACAAACAAGAAAAAGAAAAAAAAGACTTTCAACTCTTTGAAGTTAATAATCCTGACACTGGAGTTTCAAACTGGCCAATGGCCAAAATCTCACAAAAAAAACCCCAAAAAACTTTTTGTAGCAAGCTGAAGTTCAGAAATGGGCAAGACAAGGCCAATTTACAGGACACTACAAAAACAATGAGTATTCATTATGCTCAAATATATCCAAGTTATATGAAGTAATGCGCCTTGCGTCTGTAATGAGCACATCTAACTGTTGTAGGAAGGTTAGGACAGGAGTTGGACCATATTCTTCATTTCATAAAGAAATGAAGGATTTTCTTCTTGAAAAATGGTCACTTTCACAGAGATAAACAGAGATACTAATTATAAATTAATATTAAGGTAAGATAGGACAAACGTATATTAGGCTGGGAATCATGAGCTTCCTCGGAGCACGGACGAGACTGGAAACCAGGGATCCATGCTGTGATGACGTTATTTAAACGAAAACAAGAATAACATAAACGGGCACGAGGGCCACCAGGATCAGGAACGAGAAACAGGAATCAGGAACGAGAAACAGGATAAAGTGCTATAAAATGAGGCGATGGATAGACAACTGCGGAGAACACAAACAGGGCTTAAATACTAAACCAATCAGTAACTAAACACAAGACGAGTGGAACATAAGAACACGTGACACAAGCAGAACAGAACATGAACCAAAATAAAAGCCCTTAAAACAAGAACAGAAAACAGAGTCAAGCAAACTGAAAAGCAGCGGCCTCTAACGGCCGCCGACCGAACCGTGACAATATGTGTCTGTAAATGTAGATAAATATGTGTATATATGTACAGTAGATAAGTATATGTGTGTACATATGTTTGGAGAGGAAATATAAATATATGTATAAAGACACACGCAGGTACACAATGGACAAAAACAGTAGTAAAGCACCAGAACGATTGTACATTATAAATTGCTCGTTTCACCCAGTAATAATATTCCACCCCAAAAATTGCACATGTTGCATCAGAAAATTACATATAAGAGTAACTAAGAGAAAGGTGTATTAGATCCATTATTTCAGACATTAGAGGCAGAACTGTGTGAACTAACAAGATGGTGTAAGATCTGAACAAAAGCAGCCACCTAAGATAAGCTGAGAAACGGCACCATTTCAGATTAGTAAGCACAACATCCAGATAGTGGGAGATAAAGTCTAACTTTAACATGCCCCCTGTCGTGGCTGTGGAAGTGTGTGTGTGTGTGTGTGTGTGTGTGAGTCTAACAGTGCCATTAGAAGGATATTAAGCTGTGGCTGCTTCACATTCCATCAGAGTGTGTTAATGAGGAGCGTTAGGTTGCCTGGCTGACCCCCTCCATTAAATCACATCAATCCAAACTTTCCCTCTTAATCCGCGCCTGCCAGCCCACGCGACACACCGGCCCAGATGGGAACTCTCCAAGGGGGAGGATGTCACATACACACTCCCACACATACACACACATATCTTCACAGTCTGAATTTGCCAAAGTTTGCACGGTGCAGCTGGTTTTATGCGCTGCCATTAAAGCTGATGATGAGACAGCCTCTGGGAAGTACAGGTCATGTGTGTGTGTGTGTGTGTGTGTGTGTGTGTGTGTGTGTGTGTGTGTGTTTGTGTGTGTGCTTCTGTAGTCTCTTTCCTTCCCATTACCTTGTAACTACCCTGTATATTATCATCCAAAAGCATTTGCATCCGACACAACAGCCTACTGACCAATAAAGTAAGCCACGGCTTCTAGTCATTAAAAGGAGGCAGAGATGCTTTTGGATATGCTGCAGTAAATGCAGGATAGGAATGTGAATGGAAGAGACTAGTAAATCAGATTTAGTTCTCATTCCTCCTTATTCCAAAGGCAAAGCATAACCTTTCATGGGCAGCAGAGCTATGCTGCTAAAGTCCATATCTTGCAGTGCGTCATATCCCTCTCCTTTGTGACATATTCTGGGCAATGAAACGAATGCTGTTGAAAATGAACATGTATCACTGAGAGTATGCTGAAGGGAAATGGCCTTCATACACTGCCTACCAAATGTTTATGGAAACCTCAGATGATTGATTTGATTGATTTCAGTATCAGTATTTTTTTTCCAAGTAAGCTACATGCAACACATTTACATTTACATTTACGGCATTTATCAGACGGTTTATCCAAAGCGACTTCCAGTTCCTAATTACAGGGGGCAGTCTCTCCCTGGAGCAAACTGGGGTTAAGGGTCTTGCTCAGGGACCCAGTGGTGAAGGTAGGATTCGAACCCAGGACCTCTTGGTCTAGAGGCAAGTATCCTACCCACTACGCCACCGCCACCACCACCACACATACACCTCCCATGAAGGGATATACCTTTATCCTCCTGAGAACCGAAGAAAAAAGTCTCTTACAATTTCCTGTGTATTTGGGCCTAAAAACCACCTTACAATTTACATTTCTTGGAACATATTTTTCATTTTAATTTACTAGCATGTGCTCTGTAGAGGACAAACGGATGATCTCCGTGTGAAAATAGAACTGAATTTGGAAAATAAAAATGAACACATTGAATTTGATCAAAACAACAAAATGTTGTATCACTCTTCTGTTGCTTGTTGCTTGCAAGCACAACAAAACCTGTATTATAGTTCAACAGTGAATTATAAGTCATAGAACATCCTCTGGGTAATTTAGGTGTGATAGTCCTGGAAGCATGTTTTATTTTAGGTTAAAAAAAAGGAACATCTTGCATTTGGTGCTCCTCATGTATGTCATTGCAGTCCTTGTTCCCAGCATGCAAAGCCCTCATATGACCCATCACTATAAAGTGAAAGTGACCATTTGTCATAGGTGAACACACCACAGCACACAGAGTGAACAGCACGAAATTCAACCTCTGCATTTAACCCATTCACCAAGTGAAGCAGGGGGCAGCTACGAACACAGCGCCCGGGGAGCAGTGTGTGGGGAGGGTACCTTGCTCAGGGTACCTCAGAGGTGCCTAGCGGTCTTGGGAATCGAACCCGGACTTTCTGCTCGCAGGGCGAATGCCTTAACCACTAGGCTACCAGCTGACCAGGATCTCCTCTACAGAACACTATAGGGCTTGATGGATATCTCCAAATACAGAAGAACAAAAAGTCCATTATAAAGGACATAAATGGGCCGGATCTCAGGAGGATAAACAAGGATGCAGGTAGCAGAGGCATGAGAAGGCTGCAACACCCCCAGATTTTAAGACTGGGGTGGAGTTGGTATTCATTTATTTTTTGTTAATTAGGCATTTGATCTTCATTAGCTGTGCACTGTTTAATTTTCACAGTTGAGTTAATCTTTTGCTAACATAAATCAGCCATTGTAGTTATTTTGTCCTCAAAGTGTCTTCCAAAGCATAAAAAGCAGGTTCAACATAAAACAATTATTTGACTCTTTTCTTTTCCAAACTATTGTTAGAAGCCTTTATTCCATTCCAAAATTGAACAGCCTAAGGGACACAACGTGTTTTAGTAAGACAGTGTCATATTAATATTAGGGGTGTTACGTGATTAAAAAAAAAAAATCAAATTAATTATAAGCTCTCTGATTAGTTAAGCATTTTTGCAGAAAAAGTATTTAAAAATTTAAATGAATTTTGGCTTTCATCTAATAACTGAATTTACTCATGTGCAGTAACGGTTACACCAATCAAAAATATGACCTAATATGCTGAGGGGGAAAAAAATGCTTCAGCAAGAACAATGATAGACCTAAGTCTGTCTATAAGGTGAAGTTTAACACAATGTACACTTAAGCACGGATGTTCTGATGATTTATGCTACCCTGTCAAAAACGCTCCCTTTAAGTTTATTCAATTCATACAGTTTATAGTCAGTTTCTAATATATTCTATTTAAATAAAAATAGCCGAGATAGATAGATTTATAGATTAACAGATAAATAGATCTTTACAGGAGCATAGAGCCTGTTTATAGAGTGAGAAATGTTTATACATAGATCAGGGCTGGACTCAGCCCGGACATTTTGAGCCGAGACCGGCCCACTAGGTATTGATGGAAAGACAATGAAGCTTGTGCTCTTCGGTCTCTCTTTCCTGTTCTCTCACAGGGCTGTGTGGTACATATGCCCGATGGCCAGTCCAGCGCTGCATAGAGCCAGTGTGTGTTTTGACAATTCATGCTACCCTGTGGAAAATGCTTGTCTAAAGCTTATACAGCTGCCTGAGTCCCAAGGTGGCACAGATTTATAGCCATGGCACTGAATACCCAGACCGTGGAACTGCACATGCGCAGAAGGGCATGGTAGCACATCTCGATGGGTAACATGTTTCGACAGAACACCCAACCGGTCAGTCACGTGTTGTGATTAATCAATATTTTCAACTGGTCATTTTTTTCTGTGATTAACTGTTGCAAATTAACACGTTAATGCTCACTTCTAATAAATATATATATGTAAGTGTTCAAATACTTATTTTACTCAATGAAATTCAAATCAGTTTATCTTTTATTTTTTCAATTTTCCTTTTGATGTGTTACAAAATAAACCTACAATTAAAATGATACTGTTCTGAGACTTTTCATTTCTTTGTCATTGGACAAACTTATTCAAATTCTCTGTGGCAGGTTTCACTGTTTGGGCAGCTGGTGGCCTGGTGGTTAGAGGGTTTCCCCTACAACTGGAAGGTTGTGGGTTCAAATCCCAGGGCAGCTGATGGCACCACTGAGGCACCCTTGAGAAATGAACTGTGCCCACACACTGATCCCTGGGTGCCATAGTGCCATTGCTTCGTTCAAGTGAATGGCTTCAGTGCAGAGGACTAAGGACTTTCTTCTGGTGTATATATATTAAAATATCACACCTTATTAATTATTAATTAATAATTATTAACTGAGTGGGTGGTTTAGGGGATGTGTGTACAGGGAAAGCACTAAACTACATTGGCTTCCAGGACTGGAGCTGAAGAATCAGAAACACATAGCCAAGTTTGGGGAAAAATGAAAATATGAGACAATACCATACAAACGCATACTTATCTTACTTATTATATTTAGTAAACTCATCAGATGTATTACATTTATTCAATCACTCAAAACACAACACATTTGTTGTGTGAAACTGAAATCATCATGTGGTCATTGGAGATGCATACAAAACACATGGAAATGCGAGGGGTGCTTTATGCCTCACTGTCTGCTTATGACCTGATCACTCAAGACAGATGTTACAGCTAAGTATGGTCAGGACCTGATCAATCTTTGAAAACTATTGTCAATATAACAGTTGCCTTTTGCTGTGACTCAGCGGTTGCACAAATTGTCCTAACTCAGTACAGAGTATCAGAATCAGAATCAGAATTACGAAACTTCATTGATCCCGGAGGAAACTGTTTCCATTAAAACTACACTGACACACAGAGACAAGAGCGCTATAAAAACAAAATATGAATAAAATAAAACAAAAATGCTGCAGAACAAACTCAATATGAAATATACTAGGCTATATACACAAATAATGGGGTATAAATACAATAGATAAGTGACTTACAGTTAAAGACATTTGAAGTGGCAAAGGTGGCAGATGTGCGTTTGTGTAAGTAACATGTGTAAATGTGTGTGTGTGCAGCTCAACTGATGCAGTGCTGCCCATCTGTCTTGCAGAGCACACACCTGCAAAAGTGTGGAGTGCAGTGATGGATGAGGAATGGAGCTTCAGACAGAGAGTCTTATCAGTGCCATCAAATTCCACCCTCCTTCTATCTCCACACCTTCAGTACATCAGCGCAGCACAGTCCTATTTAGATGATGTGCACAAGCTCTGCCTGCTGCAGAATGACTGCACCATTAGAGCCACCCTTAATATAACATCAACCAAGGTTACACATTAAGTACACAAATAAAAAAATAACAAACTGGCCCTTAAAGTGAGGCATTGACACACCACAGCACACAATCTGAACAAAGCAAAATTCTTTCGCTGTATTTAATCCATTCACCAAGTGAAGCAGCCAGCGATTTAGTGCACGGGGAGCAGCATGTGTGCGCGGTTTCTTGCTCAAGGGCACCTCAGTGGTACCACGGGCAGTTCTGGGATACGAACCCACAGCCTTCTGATCACAGGGGTAACTCTCTAACCACTAGCCAACCAGCTGCTCCAAAAATTGCCAAGCAGCACTGTCACTTGGACTCCTTGTCCCTGCCTACTGAAATCAGATATTTCTAAGATAAGAGAAGAATACCATTTCCAATTGGTATTTTCACACCAGGGGTGTCCAAATGGACCTTGCGAGTAATAGTATATGCACTCAACAGAAAATGATGCAATACATTTTTAGGTAAATATTACCTAGTGAGTGCACCCTTTGGTTAGGACACCAGGAGTTGGACTGGAGGCCAATTGTGTCATTTTCACCAACCTAATTAGTACTGACAGAAGAAACAACCAATCACTATGTGAAGTTAGTGAGAAAAATTGTTCACATGTGTAGGCATTAGCACTATCCTTCATTCGAATGCGAATTGAGGGCAAGCTTGAATACTCGCAGCTCGCCACTGGCTTTTTTTCAGGTCAATAATTAAACCAAATAAACGATTAGATAAATATGTGAGTGAACCAGTCAAACCAATTTTTAAAAAATCTGAATTGAACCAGTTCTTCTAAATAAAACCTGGAAATCAAACTAAACTGATTTGTTTGGTAGCAATAATGACATGTTATTGACTATAACTACAGTACAGTTTTCCAGTCTGACCTCTTAAAGTCATAAAGACCACAATGTAATATTATGATCAGCCTCATGTTCCCCTCTCTGTACTGTGCAATGCACATCCAGGAGAGAGGAAATTCCTTTTGCGAGCAGAAGTAGCAGACATCAGACTCATTCACTGAATTGAAAGTCTTGGGACGTAGACGTTCTCTTGACTAATTATCGAAACGACTCATTGACTTCGAATTTGATTCATACACCTCCACACCTGCAGTCCATCGCCCAGCCAAGTCCTGCTCAGCACATTGCGTACAGTGTGACGAGGAGAAGCCGGACTGTGAAGGTCGTCACCCTCTTAAAGGGATACGCCAGCATTTTCGGAAAGTAACAGAACTTTACAAAAATATTTTTTTTGGATTTTTTTGGATAAGTTCCCACATTTCAAATATTTACACACACTTAGTTGATATAACTTCAAGCTTATTTAAGTACCATCGGGGTCAATTATAGCCAAACATGGTACAAGAAAACATAATGGGTCCTAAAAGGAAAATATCCTTAAAGTATGTACCTTAAATAAGTCTAGTATAAGGTATACTACATCACTTTCTCAGAGTGAAGGGACACTTTTTTACATTTTCATATATTACATTTATAAAATATAAGGATACATTTAAATGCTTGGAGGTATGATATGGTTTATGGAGCAACCCAGAAACCTGGTTTGACTCATTAAATTAAATTAGGAACTGCAGAAATGTATAAATACAAGAAATGGCTGGAGGCATCGAGGAGAAATCTATAACCGAACCTGGGGCATAAATATCAGCTCACAAAATATCAACAGCTTTTTGACAAACAGAACCAATTCTGGTAGTACCTTTGCAAATTGTTTAAAGCTATTTTTCTCCTTTTCTCAGCATGCGATAATGTGTCTTTATGCTATATATACTAACAGACAAACACATATAAATTGGCAGGCTGTGTGCAGTTTAAATATTGTATGAAAATAATGCACTTAAGAAGACTAAAGGCAGCTCATGTTTTTTTCCGTGTTTTCTATCAATGCGTGTATGAATCTGCACTAGCTACTGCAGGAAAGAAAGCAGAATGGCCGTCCTGATGGAGAGTGATTAGCAAATGTGGCTCCTCTGTAAATATAGACTGAATGAGAGCTGAGTGTTTAATGTGGCGGCGCGGTGCTGACGGCTCCTCGCACCTTTGCTTGTGCCAGTCACATGGTTGACATCCTACAAGGTTGCACGTGGCTGTTACGGATGGGAGAGAAAGGGCGAGAGACATATGCTATTCCAGTTCTCATTATTTAATGCCTGGATATGTTAAATGGAAAACCTCATACATTTATCTCCATTTAAATTGAAGTCAATTACTGACATCAGTTTCTTTCAGATCATAAAGCTGTCAAGTAATATAGTCACTTCTAAGCAAATGAATTGTGCTTACTAATCAGATGAGACAAGTGTCAAATGCCAGGGCATCTATTTGTCTCACTCTGTGTCTCAGTGCTTGAATGGCTGTTTGTGTCAACTCTGATATGAGAGAGTAGTATTCCAACACTTGGTCAGATTACTGACCAGGCCAGTGGGGCCATTGCCCGATGACTGCCAGCTGCCTAGGCAGCCTCAGACAACAAGGCCTGAAAAAACATTCTAATGTAGGAATGGTTTTTTTTACATAAAATGTCTGTCTGTTTTTTAGTTACAAGTCTTTTCCTATCAGCTCGGAAGGAGAGTGAGAGTGTGTGTGTGTGTGTGTGTGATAGCGAAAGTACCCCTGTAGCTTACTTTTACCCTGTAGCCTGTCTCTCTCACCTTATTGGAGCAGCTGGTCACCAGTATGAAGCCATCTGGCTCCCCAGTTGATATTATTCCACCTCAGTTTTTTAAGGAGGTTTTTCCCACCCTGGGTCCACATATACTTAATTTTATAAATAGTAGTTTGACTTCAGGTGTGG
>JBBPDC010000028.1:10576830-10588582 GCA_037974485.1 Hemigrammopetersius urotaenia
GTGTGTTAGGGTGACTGAGACTCATCATCCTCTTTTATCTTCGCTCCTGTCTTACTTGTCTTGTGTTTTATGGTTGTATTTTTATGATGTACAGCACTTTGGTCAGCCATGTGGTTGTTTTTTATAAGTGCTTTATAAATAAATTGGAATTGGAATTGGAATTGAATTTTGATTGGTGAAATAGGGAGTGCTAGAACCTACACAGCCCATTTTGGTACAAGCTACAAAGAAATCCGTCTTTTTTCCCCAATAAGAGCTTATATGGCAGCCAATTAACCTGCAGCAGACTTGATGCTGAGGGTCAGAGATAAATTGAGGCGCTGTCAGGTCATTCTTTGTGTCTATGAAACATTTTTCAGGCAGGACACATGATTACAGTGTAAAGCTCGGTAGAGTTAGTAATGATGTTTATGATGGACATAAATCAAGTGCTGACATATTTGTCAGCTCTGTGTCAAGAGAATATTCATGCGTCATCTGGCCCAACTGATGCAGTAGACACTCACTACACACTTTATTAGAAACGCTCATACTCCTAATATGGAGGTCCCATCTAATACCTTCACAATATAGAGGGAGATAATTACAGACTGTGGCTCCTGTCATGCACAATTTGTTAATAATTCTCCACTTCACTGGTCTAAGGTCAGTTTCTGAACACATGACCACTGATCACTGTTTTCTGCGCTAGGGTACGAGGATATCAGCTATAGTTGTGGAGGCTGGCATTTAGTGTCAGTGGTAGCATGTAGCATTAAGGATGTCTAGCCCAAAGTGTCTCTGTTGTTGGGGATTATTATTAATGTGTGGCTTGAGACATTACTATTCATTACAGGTTATGAAAAATGTTCATTTTAGTTGAGTTCTGTTACCTGAACACACCACCTAAGTGTAAAAAAATAAAGTCAAGTAAAGTTACCATTTCGATATACGTGAACACACCACAGCACACAGTGTGAACAGCGAGAAATGGTTCTCTACATTTGACCCATGCACCAGGCAGCCAGGAACACAGGGCACAGGAGTGTGTGGGGACGGTACCTTGCTTAAGGGTACCTCAGTGGTGGCCCTACCAGTCTTGGGATACGAATCCACGTCTTGCTGATTGTAGTGGGGCGAACACTCTAACCACTAGGCCACCAGCTGCCCAAACATATCACCTCGTTATAAAACATATCACCTTTTACGATATGTATTAACACGCGTGCACGCGCACATATAAATATAGCTAACTCAACTCTGTAACTCATTTAACCCATTGTCAGAATAGTATGTTAATGTCATGAGATGTGTTAACACATTTTTAAATAAATAAAGTTGAATTTCTAAGAGTTACAATGCCGAAACGGCAACCCAGTCATGGAATAACCCTTTTATTCATAATTACCATTTACAAGTGCTCATTAACATGCTAATGCCTTTATCTTGATTTTTTTTTTTTACTGGATGCTTGGAGTTGCTTGAAAAGGTGTCGAAAGAAGGCCTCCTTACGGATTATCAAAATGTCATCCTAAATACAGCCCAAGGGAGTCATAGCCATGACTCCTAATCCTTCTCACTCACACACTCAAGTTCCTCAAACTCTCAGAGCAGCTTTAAAGGTTCAGATCACTAAAGTTCTATTCTGGGTTCTCAACTGGGTTCTCATCAGCCTTGACTGAATCGGAAACTTCCACATTTGCCCAGATACTACTTGTTCACAGCTAAATCCTCATATTTAGACTTTTCTATCTGTGCTTTATAACACAGATGTCCATATTCTCTATATTGTATAGTGCAGTGGTCCCCAAACCCCGGGCCGTGGACCGGGACCGGGCCGTGGGTCATGTGGAACCGGTCCGTGGCCTGCACAGAAAAAAAAACGTAGATGTTACCCGTGTTTGTTGTTGGCTTGTTGTTATGAAAATGCTGTTAATAAAGCTGCGAGTACACACTGGATTTACGTTTATTATTATATTTAAAATATCCCCATTTTTATGCGTATTATTTATTTGTATAGATACGTATATGTATATTTATCTGCCACTCCTTAAAGGCCGGGTCGTGAAAATAGTTTCTGATATTCAACCGGTCCGTGACCAAATAAAGGTTGGGGCCCACTGGTATAGTGTACATTTTATACTGCACTGTTAGTACTGTATTTTATTTTTATTCTGTTGTTTCTTTATTTTTAACTTTGTACTGTCTAGCTTCTGCCTTTGCAAAACAAATTTCCCACTTGTGGGAGTACTAAAGGTTTATTTTATCTTATCTAATCTAGTTTGCCTTTGTCATGGCCACAGATTATCACTGTCCATATTATATACACAATCGACATGGTCAGACAGTGATTGACATTAGATATTAGATATGATTAAGAGTCTCCAGGAAATGTTTAAGCACCCCTGGTCAAGTGGCATATTTTTATGAGGGGAATTTTATGCATATTAATATTAATGCATCATTTGCAGGGAAATATTAAACAGTAATGGAACGTATTTTCACTTGAAAGTTTTTTTGAACAGACCTTTAGTTGGTGTTGAATAATTAAAAAACAGACCCAAACATGGAAAGGTTCCTTCAGGAGAAAAAATGGTGCTTATATGGCATTACTCCAAAGAACCCTTTTCTTTCGGGTGCTGTTTATTTGTGATAAAGCACACAACTTTGGAAGAATGTTCACCTATTTGAAACTTGTAACAGAGACATTTCAGATAGCACTAAGGGGGGCTCTTTCAGCCTTTCTTTGGCTGAGACGCCCAAATTAAAGCAATCACCAGTCCCGTCAGTCTGCAAGCGTTTCGGTGCCAAACCAATGCTTGAAGATTAACTGCCCCGCTACAATCTCTGAAAGTGTTGCACCAATTTGGCGCGGACCTGCCTCTTAATTTACACATTAAAATTCAATAGTAAGACACAATTACGCAGTCGTGCATAATCTTCAGAGCCCAAAGGACTGCCTCTAAAAGAGAACGAGGCTCATGTAGTGTGCTAATCACCAAACAAACCCTGCTACCAGGAAAACCCATTAAGCAAGGTAAGAACTTTTTAGCAAAGAAAAGAAAAAATCTGAAAATTTTACATAATATGAGGTGACTGCACTCAAGCTGGAAAAATACACTTCCTTCTTATTTTGTATGCAAGAACACAAATGTGTTACTAAAGAGGATAAACTCAGAGAGGTTCAGCGTAGGAACAGTAAGAGGAACATAAAACTCATGTTAGTGTCTTTGGAAGTCTGGTCCCGTCACTGAAGAATCAGGATGCTTTGTGCTAGAAGAGAAGATGAGCCAGGAGAAAAAAACAAAAAGGACAAACCAGACTGAAGCATTAGGACGGCTGCTGCAACTTTAGTAATGACCTTTAATACAAAACCATTAACTGACTATTAGTAGCTACAAACATGTCAGTAGTTCAACAGAGCTTGAAAGTTCACAGATGACAAAATGACTGTGTCTATTCGATGTGTTCATTGGTATTTATAGCTGTGTATCCTGTACATTTACAACACACTGGTTCACTAATAAATAATAAAGCCAATTACTGAGATACATAACTTGATAATAGTGAAGCTTTATTTTTTGTTTATCGAATATTAATGTGATGATAAATATTTTGATCGCTTTTTGTAAAGTTTTATGTTTATATTTCTAAACATTTCTTATTTAAAGACTCTCACAGTAGCCACTACATAAATCATAAAGCTGGTTTCAATATCTGAAAGTTATTTCAATAATTAGCTCTGATTATTCACATGTATCGTCTTAAAGCCCTTTATTTATTAGCGAGAGAGTGTGCTGTAAACATACAGGAAATATTTCAATACACACCAAATACATTCATTCATAAACATTTGTGAATTTTATAATTACTCATGATTTAGTCCCATCCATTAATGGTTATGAAATGGTTTATTAATGGAGGTTAAGATCAAGTAATACATATTACAGTGTGTCAGTCAGTACAAACATACAGTGTTATAGACATTTCCTGACCACTAGACCCAGGAATTTAGCCTGCACACTGCTGATTGGTGAGGTATAAGCTTTCGCTGCTTGTTAGCCATGTGTCTAAACCATCACACATCTCACACTACTTATAAAATCATAATCCTAAACAGGTAGCATCAGTCCGGTTTCACCTTATTTACACTGGCTCCCAACTGAATTCAGAATCCAGTTTAAAATCCATGTACTGACTTTCAGAGCCCTGCATGATCAAGCTCCCAAGTAAGGTACTTGCAGCTGTACTAGTGAAGTGCTGAGATCTACTCACTAGGAGTGCTCTCGGTTCCACGCACCAGACTGAAGACACCTGGGGATCGTGCCTTACAGTCTGTTGGTCCAAAACCATGGAACAGTTTTCCACTGGGGCTGTGATCGGTTGAATCTCTCGAACTATTTAAATTTCACACTTGTTTAAAATGCCTTTAGATGTCTTTTACTGTCATCTGTCTGTTCTGGTTTTACATCGTTCTTTTTATTCTGCCATTTCTCCTTATTTTGCACCTCACTTTGTGACTCCAGTCTGTGTAGGACACTATATAAATAAACTTTACTTACTTACTGATGACATTCAGTGGTTCCTGAGCCTAAATGTACTGATAGCTATAAAAATGGACAAAAGTACATCATATCACAGAACTATTGTCATTTGGACAGAAAACCTCTTGGATGATTAGGGGAAATTGTGTAATGTTGATTTTTCAGTTTGTCAAGAGTTTTCCATGTACACTGTCTGGAGACGAGTTAAATCATAACTGAGGTTCAGATTTGGGAAGGGAAAGCTGGTCCTAACCCAGCAGAAAAAGGGCAACAACCACCTAGGGCAGTCACCGCTTCCATTAGTATTCTCCCACACAGATTCCCATAGGACAGACCTTAGTGGCCCTGATCCATCAGAGCAGCGTAAATCATCCTTAATGGAGCCGTCGGTGGCCGCTGGCAGGGGGAATTAAAGCAGCCGGTTTACACAGACACCTCAGCAGGTAGAGATTACAGGCCTCAACAGAGCCGTTATCAGACAGCACAGACTTGCCGGCCTCCGCAGGGACACGCCAGCAGAGTGAATGCATGTGAATGCTTTGTAAGAACAATGGGACATAAGGATGAACAACTGAATCAAACACATCCTGCAGTTTTCATTCCACAGCCATGCCTCATTTACAGCACTGCAAAGTCAGTTCAACCTAAAGTGATATTGTAACTTATTACAGGGCTTGACTTAATACAGAAAACTTGTTCAGGCAGAAGTTCACAGTTATCAGAAGGTTGTGGATTCAAATCCCAGGACTTCCAGTGACACCAATGAGGTACCCTTGAGCAAGGTACCATCCCCACACACTGCTTCATGAGAGCCATGTGGCTGGCTGCCCACCACTTCATACGTGGTGTGTACACATATTACAGTTACGCAGGTTACTACATGGAACCTTTTAAAGCTACAATAAAAATCATTTTTACAGTATATTACTATTATAGACACAGAAATCTGAGTAAGTTCAAGCTCCTTAGAGGCGCAATCATCTAATTGTGCCCACCAACATCAGAAGGTCTTGAGTGTAAACAAGTGGTTTCAATTAATCCTGAGATTTCACCTCAATTCAACTGGACCAGACTGTTTTTGTGCTTATGGTATTGAACATTATAATTGCACATACCTGGTTGTTCAAACATTGACTCTGAATGGCCAACTTCAGATTGAAACATCTTCCATTGTGCTATTCAGGACCATGGACAGTACTTCCATACAGTGAAGCACCTTAACTGGCAATAATGCTCGCCAGTTCAAACATCAGAGAAACTTCTAATGATCTTCTGTATGTAAAAGCCTCTAATGTTTTCCCACTCTGGCCACACTGACAGCTTTGTACAAAAAGTCTCAGTGGCCGAGCTGTGTTGCAAGTACATGCTGTACTCTATTAAATCTTGTTTGTGGAGCAGGTATAGAAATCGATATCCCTTTGCCTTGCAATCGATGCGCGCATGGCTTAAGAGAGACATACATTAAATCAGGTGAAGGTGCATGTTAAAGAATGACCCCGGGCAGATTGCGCATTGGATTTCATCAGGTGCGGTTTTAGGACAGTTCAGCTGACCTTCACAATAAGGTGAGAAATAGGATATCATAATTGTAATGAATTACATAATATTTAAAAAAAAAAACGTTACTTCTGCTGTGTTTGCTACATTATGGAGGAGAATTAAAGGATAAATAAAGAAGACATTAGAGTGGACAACAAACGGTCTGAGTCAGACACAAACACCCTGGTACTGCCCTACTAGTAAACTTAGTGAATCCCTATAGATGGCAAAAAAATGTCCCTCTATATCAAAATCACAATTTAAATTTTCAAAGAAAGGATAGTAAGAAGAGCAATGTTTACGACATTTTCAAAACTGCCTGTAAATGGGGTAAACCATTCAGAAGCAACCAAGAAAATAAAAGACAATCCTTACACTATGTTTAGCTTTCGACCTTTAAGCCTGAAAAAGAGGACAAGTTGGTCTTCTTGGCCAAAAAAGGACTTTATTGAATATTTAAAGTCTACTTTAAATCAGTCACAACTAGATACAGTACATAAACGTTTGAAAGAGTGATCTGTCTCAGTGATTCATGTTTTTATTTTATTTGTCTGAACATGTTTTTTTGTGTCTTCATTTCTGGCTACAAAGCAAAAACATATGTACAAATAATTATATACATTTATTAATATTAACCTTGATATTTGCATATATAAAGGGAGTTTTTCCTTGCCACCGTTGCCGTTACTCTTGGCTTGCTCATCAGGGGCATTTCATTCACACACACACATTTATTTCACATTTATTTCATTTTGTAAAGCTGCTTTGTGACAATGACCATTGTTAAAAGCGCTATATAAATAAAATTGAATTGAATTGAATAAATCGATATTGCATACTCATATTATAGATTGTACATTTTCAAATATATTGCTCAGACTATTGTTCATTGTGCCTTTACATATTGCTGTCATTTTTATACTGTTCTACTTAGTAATTATAATGCATTTTATTTATAAGCACCTTTCACAACTCTCAAGGTAACTTTACAGAAGTTATCCAGAAATTAAAAAAATGATATATTATATAGATATATTAAATTAAGAAGAGTTTATGTCCTTGTGTTATCCTCAGATGTTCAGGGAGGGTGTTCCACGTTGGGGACCTTGAGAGACACCAGAATCAAATTCTTTGAATGTGTTCACTCACATGCTTGGCCAGTAAATGCGATTCTGCTTCTGACGTGAGAATATTTTGAGGGGTGATTCTTTTCTATAGACACAGTGAGTAAACATCTTCAAGAGAAAACCCACTTTAATATGGCTTTGTTCTGTGCTCAATTTAAGCATATGAAAATATAACAAATATGAAATGAGCCGTAAGTTTTGTACAGGGAACATTTGGTGTTTTTATTCCCATTATGTCAACAGACACTGTGTTACAATGTGTAGAAATGTGTTTTCTATACAGAATGCGTCACCGTTTACTCACTGCGACCAGAAGGTTAGGCGGTTACAGAAAATGAACAAATCATTCGCTTAGAAACTTTTTCCTTCAACTGTATCCTGTCTTGTGAAAAGTATCATGTTAAATATTTGCCCACCCTTACCTTCACATGCACATCCAGATGCCAAAACACTCGATACAGAGTGAAAAGGTGTAGAGCGAAATGGGCCTCAGTGTTTTGCCCTTGTGGAGATTTGATTCTTAATTGAGACAAATTACACACTCGAGTTCCATCAGTGCACTAAAAAGCAATGATGAAGGCCCAATCAGTGGCTGTTTCATTTCCAGTCCAGCTTCATTTCCCTGCAGCGGGCTTGACTGAGTACATGAGAGAGTGACAGGGTCCATAAAACCCACTCATATCATCCAATTAAGGAAGCCAAGCCAAATCCAGCAACACTGCGCTGCCTCCTCATTCCCCCCTCAGTCAAAACATGGTATAAATCACAGCAAATTAAATAAGCTGTGAATAAATTACGCAGCACAAAGTTTTAATTTCCAATTACAAGCCTCCATGATATACATTCACACGCATAAAAGGGCAGAGTGCGAACGGAATTAGTGTCACAGGCGCGGCAGAAATGAAATTCAGCTGGGAGCTTAATGATAACAATAAAGAGATATCTGTGAAGCCACAAAAATAAATAAATAAATAATGCTAACGTGTCCGAACAGAAAAAACCCCAAAAACCGAGCCACTCTTTTTTGGAACATGGACATCACAGATATGACAAGGCAATCCATTCACATACCCTATGTCCCTATGCATAAATATAAATTTGTATCAAGCGCTATACATAATAGCAATACTGGACAAGATTTATGTTTGCCTACCAAAAATACGTCACTTGCAATAGAAGAGGAGTTTGGCTACATATTCAGTGAACCGGCTAAAACACCCATGAAAACCAATATTCAAAATTTCAAAATATTTATGGTTTAAACTTATATCCAAATGCGCAGAAATACTAATGTTCTCCATATATGAATATGTCCAATTAAACAGAGCAAATGATAAAAGCAGGAAATCTGTTTACTTACCAATATATATTCAAGATTAATCTATAACTTACCAGCATCTGGTGGCCTAGGGAGTAGCCCCTGCAATCAAAAGGTTGTGGGTTCAAATCACAGGACTGTTAATGGCACCACTGAGGTACCCTTGGTGGTCTCATCCCCACACACTACTCCCCAAGTGTTCCCGGCTGCCTGCCGCTTCAGTTACAGAATGTGTTAAAAGCAGAGGAAGAATTTTGTGCTGTTGTGCTGCGGTGTGTTCTTTAATCTATAATCTATATTTGACCAAATTACTCCATAATTAATTAATATTTGTAGCATCAAAAGAAAAACAGTGAGTCAAATCAGTTTTGAGAGAAGCATTCCCATGTTTATTCTGATGAAACACTTGATTGTCAGTTTAAATTAAGTGGTGTACATGCAGAGAAATATCTGACAGGCTTTGTAGAACACGAAGACACATGTCATCCATACAAAGGTAGGATGAACTCTGGGCAAAAGGCACATTTTTTTTTCTTACATTTTGTTCCGACACACATTTGCTCAAGAATGTCAACAGACTTCAAATAAACAAGAAGGAATTGGGGGAACATTTATAACTTGAAACAGAAGAGACGCTGCTTCAGCAAACAATGCCGTTGACTACAAATTTACTGGGAAAACATCTAATATAAATGTTCATGGTGCACCATGAGCTACAATACTGTTTACTGCACTTCTAAGGATGATCTGCTTATGCTACAATCTCCCTCAAAACATGGAGCATCAGGGAGCAATGCTAGAACACCTAATAACATGCTAGCCTGTCTTTGTCCCATGTACACAGTAAACGATAAAACCGGGCCTATAAAGAGGTGCCATATTATTTTTAAAAGGTCATCTCAGCCAGGGTAAACCTAAGCCCCCAAGGCAGAATGTGCAAAAGTAGAGCACTGGGTGCAATGCCGCAGGTGACAGCAGTCACGGTTTCGAGGCTGCTTTCCCTTTGCTTTGATCAAAAGAGAGAGAAAGTGTGTGTGTGTGTGTGTGCACTCTCATAGAGAGCAGCAGTCAATTTACAGTATCAAACACTTCGGCGATGATCAAACGATTGAGTGTGACATAAACGCATGAAAGAAATGGGAAAAGAACTAATGAGACTATGAAGTGTGAACAGCCATGACGCAAACGCTTGGACAGGTACGGTAATTGATTCACGGTGGATCTGAATCCTGAGGTACCGAGGTTTGTAGAGTTCAAACCTGTCGACAAAAACAATGACAATAATAAAAAAAAAAGAGACAGCGTGAAAGGCCAAAAATTCTCCCCCAAAAAAGCAACAACAAAAAAAATACAAACAAAAACAGCACACAAAAGTTTAAGGCAGGTTTGGATGAAGCTGCTGTGTATTTGGATTTGAAGCAACATGACAAAGAAAGCTCATAAAAAAAAACAAAAACCTTAAAGCAATGCGTACATCAACTCAATGGAGAGTTGGACCCTCTGCATTGATAAACGAAGAACACAAACACATTGAGAGTGTGCATGGGTTAGCCGTAATAAGGTGCGGTCAGAAACACAAACAGCTGTCTCAAAAGACTGGGCAGACAACTGGTGTCCAGCTCCCAGCTCAATCACACAGGCTCCATTCAACAGGCTTTCCAGCAAAGGAGCCGAGGCTGTACTCCAGCTCTAAAAACATCAGTCAGTAACGCCACAGAGCACATGTCCCCATCACTCACAGGTGAGGAGACGCTTGGAGCCAGTCAGTTAGGAATGTTGAAAATGCCAGTCGCAAAAGACTGATCATCCCTGATTTGCTTTGCCTTCTTCACCGCTCCTGGCCCACCCTGTGGTGGACCTATATTTATAGTTTTGGTAACTAGGAAACGAGATGACTTCTGACTATACATATATTTTTAGCTTGTCCTTGTTTAACCCTTGAATACCCATAGCATTTTCTGTTTGTAGCTGAGGAATGTGCAGAAAATACAGCTCACTCAGTCCTCTTGATCTGAACTGGGCTCACAGAAAAGGGTGAAAGGTGAATCAGGAAAAAAAAGCAGTGTTGGATGAGGCAGAAGTGTGACTGCAGTTTGTAAAAGCTCAAAAGTGTAGTGCAAATTAAACTGCCACTAGATGACCGTTCAAAGCACAAACTCAATCTAAAGTTTGAAAAAACTTTAAAAGACTCCTCTAAGTAGTCAAGAGAAGTATTCATTCTTGAGTAAATTCAAAACTAATTTTGGTCCCTTTACATGTAACCAGGTTGAACGGATGCAAATGTTCAAATGCCACTTATTGTGAAATACCAGTGCAGAACTGTGCTACACCAATTAGGCTTTAAGAAAGAAAATGAAAAAAAAAAAAACAGAATTTAAATACAGGCTCAGTTCTTGTTTTCTGCTGTCAAAATAATATTAGCTGTCACAAACATTAAGCAGAAAGTTGCCCAAACCACCACGAAGCCCACCCAGAATGTGTGACGAAATGGAGACCTGTGCTTGTTGACAGCTTCCCTTCCGACCACAGGCTCCAGGTGGCGCCTACTAAAGAACACGAGAAAAGCAGGGATAATGTACTGAATGCCTGTGCCTGCATAGGCTCCAGTTATTCCCACGAGGGTCTCCAGGTTATGGGTGCAAAATGCCACAATGATGGGTGGCACCAGAGTAATGAGGGGGAACACAACGCGGTCCACCACCCAGGGGTAGGTGCCTCCGTCTCGGTGGAAGAGCGTCTTCCAGTTGTTGCGTAGTGTGACTGCTATAATGGGGAAGTTGGTGCTAATGGTGAAGACTGGGAAAAGGCCCAGGAAGTAGCGCAGGACAGCCACGCCCAGGACGTCACAGTTATCGGTGAAGTTTAGTGTGTACATGTCTCGCAACAGAGAGCTATCGAAACAGAAGATGGCTGTGAAGGACAACAGGCTGTAGAAGCCCAGAATCAGCACATAGTCGGCCAGTACCAGCATGCCCACCCGCTGCTTGTCTGAGATGGGTGTTATCAACGAGGGCAGGGAGTGCTGGCACATGAAGGAGTAGACACACACACCAAAAAGATTGGGCACTCCTGTGAGCTGTGCCACTTGAGGGTGGCCCTCGCCATGCCCCTTGCCAATGCGGATCAGCGCCAGAATAATCATCATGGTGAAAGCTAAGAGAGAAAGAAAGGGAGAGAGGGAGAGAGGGAGAGAGGGAGAGAGAGAGAGAGAGAGAGAGAGAGAGAGAGAGAGAGAGAGAGAGAGA
>JBBPDC010000028.1:10589344-10599523 GCA_037974485.1 Hemigrammopetersius urotaenia
AGAGACACACAAACACGCACACACACATACACACACGTAGAGAGAGAGAGAGAGAGAGAGAGAGAGAGAGAGAGAGAGAGAGAGAGAGAGAGAGAGAGAGGGGAGGGAGGGAGAGAGAGAGAGAGAGAGAGAGAGAGAGAGAGAGAGAGAGGATTTAACAACAGAAGGATTAACAATAATATCAAGAGACAATAAGCAAAACTATTTTCCTCGTCAATTTACATTTCTTGTCACTGTGTTATACAGGCTGGTGTTATACAGGCTGTAAGAATTTACTTCTTGATGCTTCATTTATTTATATTGGATACATATATTATACTTCATCTTGGATCTATTTAGACTTTATATTTTGTGTTGTTCCCTTCTCTGTGTTTCTGTGCGGTTGTAACATAAGCAGTTTCTTTTGGCAACAACAAAATTTTCAGATTCTGAAGCACCTCACTCTCTACTGGAAAAAAATGCTCCCAGCACAGACAGGACAGTGTAAAGCAGCAATGTCTCATATTGCAAAGATAAATTTAGTTTCAGTGACTGATTCAAAACACTGTTTTTCATTTTGTTTTGTTTTTCAGGATTTCTGTGGGCTAACTGGACCATAGTCTGTCCTCATTAAAGTAAGTCGGGGATATAACCAACAGGTTAACAGGCACAAATAACACACAGACACAGGCTCTGAGTAGACAACATACAAACTGCAACATCCTAAGTAAGCATGTGTCACTTGAATGTCTGTAATGAGTTTTAGCCAGTGAACTGATGGAAATAAACCAAAACCAGCATGAGCATCTTACTATCTTAGCAGCAGCAAATGAGTAAATATAAGCAACTTAGTTCTTAAAAAGTGAATGGCATTAATGATGTGCAATGATGTGTTTACCTGGTATGTGGCTCTCAACAAATAAAGTGGAAAAAGTGGAAAATTTATAGTCAGCCTGTCTATAATGGGTTCCTATACACAGGCTGAGCTCCCCATAACTGCAAAATGACCACACCCATTGTGCCACTCCCACCACTGACATAGTCAATGCAAGCAGTGTTCATTCACATACAAAATCAACAACAAGGAAATTCCTCTTACTTTATAGAAGCGTTAGTGATAGGTTAGAACACATTATAGAAACACAGAATTAAGTTATTTTAAAAAGTCTTGTAGTTCATTCAAAGTTCAAATGACACCAAAATCGTGAAACCACATTTATGTGCAGAGAAAGATGGAGTGACAACTCTAGTCCCAGAAGCCATGTCATCTGTAGGAGCAACTAGATACAGAGACGAACAGAGCTGTTGGGGCACTGGGTGAAAACATGGCATCTCTATTTTTCTAAGCTGTGTGACTGGAGGTCAGTTAAAGAGCACCATGGATGGGCAGCACTAGTGATAAAAGCCAATTCTGCCTTGCTGCCGAGAGGTTTACTGCCTCGAAACACTTCTGTTTCTCAGCATGGGGCCCATCTGCATCAACAAGTCAACCCTAACAGAAGTAAACTGCTAAAGCAAACCCTACCCTAGCTTCCAGCAGTGAGCATTACGAATCGATAGGCGTGAATGCATCATTCGTGACTGTCAGGGTGGCTGAGTCTCTAAGGGACGTCAAAGTAGGCTTGGCATTCTTGTTACGGAGTGGTGAGTCCAGGCTGTCTCCTCACCTCTCGCTGCTCCATCACACCATTACAGGGGAATTAGTCTCAGCCCTCCTCCTCCATCACCTCCTCCTCTGCTTCCTGACTTCTTTAGGATGCAAACCACATTGTCTGCCTTGCTGGTGAGCAGACAGAAATTCTTGTTGTCCTTGCAGGAGATATCTTGCAATGCATCTGGGCCCCATCAGCAAGAGAGGCAAGCCATCATTGTCAGAGAAAATGGATTGGTCCCTTCCTGGTAGGTTTAAGGGTGAGGCCTAATTAATCCTCAGGAATATGCCATGTAGGCGTCCCCACAGCATGGACTCTGACCAAAGGGTTCTCATTAGCGTAAGCACTGTCCAGTTACTTGCATGTCAAATGTCCTTAAGGTGTGAGCTGTAGAAGATAAAAGGTGAAGTCCTGCAGTAGCTAAAAGTGTGTGTGTGTGTGTGTGTGAAGTGCACAGCACACCTCTGTGTCTATTAATCAGGGGCTGTGTGCACCTGCTGTTGCACTTTAATGTATGTCAGGGGAATAAAATGATTCACTCCAATTACGAGGACAAAATGTATCCTGGAAAAGAAACGAGAGTAATGTGATCGGTGTTACTGCATGAGGGGTAAGACTCCCGGGTGGGAAAGTGTAGAAATAGATGAGGGGCATGCCACCTCTCGCTCACCAAGAAACATGCAAATGCCAATGCCCTCATTTGAATAACATGAATCACTAGCTCATTTAGGATTAACCTCATATAAAATAGGAGGGGAGAGAAAGCATGCACATAAAAAGATCAGAATTTCTTCCATGGTGTTAAATCTCTTAGGAAAATAAATGAATTGTTTCTCCTGGTTTCTTATGGTTGGGTTCAGGAATCATCAGTTCATTAAAAAAGTTAAATGGTTGTGTTACATAGCAACCACAGACAAGGAAATCCAAGTACTACACAGAAACAATTTAAGCAAATCTGATTACCACCAGGTACTCAAAACGGTGACAGACAGTATTTGTAACCAAATAACGGAAAAATAAATCGTTTTCCCCCAGTTCTTATTGAACGTATGTTAACATCTGCAATATTTTTTCTGGTCAATAAAAAGGGGATCAATATTCCAGTAGGCTATTCTCATATCTAGTGGTGGGCCACCAACATAGCTTGCTATATCCTGCTCTCACTGCAGGATTCCAGGCTTTGCAGTACAATGCCTGCGCTTATCACATCTGCACAGTGTGTCAAAAGGCAGCGTAAAAAAACTGAAGAAAGTCAAACGAGAGCAGCCAACATGATAATGTTATCCGCTGCGGGACCAACCTCTAAACGCCCTGTACAGAGACGCAGCATTTTCCATTTACTACTGGACATGGCGTCATATTGATGGAATGAAATTAGTGAAAGTGAATTCACTGCCTGCCCTGTTTAAGACATAACACACCATCCCACACAGAAGCTTCTGGACAGTAAGGATATGTGCTTCATGATGACCATATCCTTATTATAATTTGAAGATCCTAGTGGTCTTTTACTTTGTGCCAAAATATTATGATGAAAACACTTAAAAATCTTCATATCCAAAATAGAAAAAGGAGATCATATATGTGATAACCCCTCTGCATAAGGAAAGAGAAATTCAATGGAAAACATATGGACAAATGTTTTCAAAACTAGAGCTAAAAAAAAAAAGGGACTACTGACAACCATGAGAGAGGGAGGAGAAAACCACATCACTGCTGGGCTGAGAACAACAAAGTGAGTCTGATAAAGTGGAAAGTAAGTGGACAGTGTTTAAAAACCGCTGAGACTCACTATGTGCAAATGGAATAAATGAAAGACTGCTCTCTGACATTTGCATAGAAATGTATCTCTTTAAAATGAAATGAAGGCTCTACAGAGGGCCATGGTCAGAGTATCACTCAGTAAAACATTGCTCCAGCAGCAGAGAGCACACACTGACAGAGCACGGGGAAAGCAGAGACTTATTACTGCTGCATTAGCAGCAGCAGACATAAGTGCAAGAGAGTCGTAGAATCAAGGGCACATTTAAACCAAATACTCCTAATGTGTCACGACACCACGCAACTCCACTGTATGGATGCTTAACCTTCAGCGCAGAGAGCTCCATTGTTTAGGGTTGAAATGCGATTCTGTCTAGGTACACATGGTCAAGTGATTCATCATGCAACCCGAATTCCCCTCTGCAAGCCTGCTGACGAGCAGAGAAAATGCCACTGGTATTTATGTCTTCAAGTCTTATTCATCTTGATATGTCTGTATCTGACACCAGCGCTGGGGGCCCAGGTCTGAATTGTTAACCCTGGGTGCCAAAAAGTCCTCCCCTCTCTGGGCCAGACAGCTACACACAAAAGCTGGCAACCAATTCAGCCACTGTTGGTGGAGTAAAAGCAAAGTGCACACGGCCACAACGCAGTTGTCACACCAGTACTGAGGGGACAGGATCGTCCGAATTCCCCAGGCATCAACAGAAACAACATGAAGGGCAGTGCAGTAGGACCATAGGAAAGTTTGTGGCGTTTTTCGTGTGAGTTTCACCTGGTGTGGCACTGGTGGGACCAAATGACATTGGGTGATGTTGTGCAGCTGGGTTCCCTTGGAAGCAAAAGGGAACCCTTGCAGAGATTAGAACCGACCTGAAGGATGCGAATAGGGCAGGCAGCCAGGGCTAAGCTAAAATGATTATTTTGGCAGATGTTCTATGCCTAGGCAGCCCTCTATCTTAATGAGTAGCGCAGGAAAGGTCTGCTGGGAGACGTGAGAGAACCTGAGAAAACACAGGTTGTCATTCCCAACCGCACATGAATGAAAACTACAGAGGAAGCGAATGTTAATTCCATTGCCTTTTAAAAGTTATAGCTCCTCATCTGTCTCATTAAGCATCTGTCTCCTTCATTGAGAAGTTTGGGAGTCCTTCAGTTCTGCCTTGAAATTTACATTTCAATTACATTTCGCTATGAGGCATACAGATAGCCACTACACGAAAGACATAACAGCCCAGTGTTTAACTCAGTACAGGAGCGGAAGTGCACTGCAAAGCTCAGAATTTTTCTAGTTATTGGACACAATTTGGCTCTTGATAGCTGACACTTACATTTACGGCATTTATCAGACGCTTTTATGCAAAGTATACAAGGTATACTGAAGGTAGGATTCTAACTCATGACCTCTTGGTCCAGAGGCAAGTATCCTACCCACTAGGCCACCACAACCCCATTTAGCTGACAATTCATAAAGTAGGTTGGGATCAGTTAGGTTTATAAACATCCATCTATACACTGTGGTCAGAAACTGAGCTCTTGTCTTTTGCATATCTCTCAAAATATATGCAAGACCTGCTCATCTTGAGCAACAGCTACTGGTATGGATTCTCCTTTTGCTCAAACCCCTTAAAAGGTCCCAAGACATGAATGTTTTAACATTAATATGAGTTCCCCTAGTCTGCCCATGGACCTGCAGTGGCTAGAAAATGCAATAGGCTTTGGTCATCCTGCGCCGCTGTTGAGAGAAGGACAGCTCAGATGGCCCGATCTGGAATTTGGCCCCCTATGATGCCATGCAGGGAAAGGTTACCTCCCCTTTCACATGCTTTGCCCGCCCAGAGAATTAGCTCCACCGACTCCCAATGCTAGAGACCACTTTTGCCTGTAGAGACATCATGGCTTGCAAACGAGTGAAGTATGGCAGTTGCTCTGTGCTTAGATGTACAAATGAGCACAAATGTATTTTTTTAGTTGAGCCTCTGAAGAACCAGAGGGTTCGTTTTATTTTCTCTGGAAATGCACCGACACAATACAGAGCTAGTCTTGCTGAACGGCTGAAAATTAATTCTGGATCAGCCAACTCTCCTTGACTTGGCTACAAACCTCGGACAAGTGAGTCAACGTATCACTATATAATTTTGTTGCTTTGCTGTATATGATTACCTTGCTTTTTACCCTTAGAATGTGGTTATAACATTAGCTCTGCAGCTAACAGCCCAGTTATCATGCACCTGTCGCAGATGTAAAGGTAGATAGTATCCGGTATGTGTGTGAGTGGTGTGTAAATACACACATTAACTAGAGTGTTGTACTTTTTTGTTATTTGGACAACCGTGCTGCTGTTAGTGGTATGGCTCACACAATATCTGCCTTTCCCCTCATTGAAATGACTATGAGTGAGCACCTCTGCAAACCAGGGTGATCAGATGAGAATGGGTAAAATTTGAGAAGTCTTACAGCAACGGGTTTATAGGCACTGATCTCAACTGCTTGGCTATCAAGGAACTGTCCCAAATCCCACTACTGACCAATACAACTGTCTTTTAGCAGCGATGTGACCGCAGTAGCCATTGCTATACATTGTAAACATTAGCGCATGGAACCGTGGCCAGAAGCTGGCCCCTCCCCACACCCTCCACCTTGCTCTGCCTCTCATTTAAAGCCACAGACACAGAAACGGCACATCCTTGGGAAATCTCATTGTGGGACTGGCTCAAAGTGGCTGTATTTCGGCATCAAGACTGAATTTTGGAAGGACACATCAGATACAATATTAGGGGACCTCTAAGACTTAAATAAAAGCATTAAAAAAATCAGCATGTCATAGGACCTTTACGTCTTTAAGGTCCCGGTTTTACACTTCTAGATACTGTGATCCTATCATTGTCCGATCAAACAACACTACTGGTAAAATCCCATTTCCTTTCATGTAATATGTATAGGCTAGAGAGTAGAGAAGGTTTATACCTATGCATATGGCTTTATAAAATGTGGCCTTGGGGCACAAAACTTTCCAGGCATTATAAAGTACAGCAAAATAAAAGATGGCAAGTTGTTTGTTTGCTAAGTGGTGATAACTGAAGCACAGCCAAATGAAAAATGCAGGTTGAAATCTTACTAATGATATTACTATAATATTGTTTATAGTCTAGCTCAAACTCAGCAGAGGTTTTCTGAAGGGCATAGCCTTTGACTTAGCAGTTGAATTTCTAGCATCACTCCTCCTGTAATACCACTGCAAGCAAGAGCTGAAAATTTCAAATTCACTTGATCGAACCGTCTGCCTCAGGACACCACAAGTTAAGATGATGAACTGTTCTCTAGTGAGTGGAGAGCAGTAAGTGCCAAGTACATTAGGCAGGTGTCAAACAGCTACATTTCATGTCCATGAACCTGCTATCAGTCCATCCACATGCAGTTAATTTATGGAGCACAAACAGAAATTGCAAAGACCTTGTGAAGAATGCTTTAACAACTCCCTGTGGGTAGTGCGGCTATATTTCCTGAGCTTGCAAACAAAGAGACTGACGTTAAGTTGAGGCTAACGGGTGCTCCCAAAGCTCCAAGGACCAATAAACTTCCGTATTGAGTTGCCTGGGGGCATTTTCTTTGTGATGGAGCTCTCTGATTTCATTCACAAGCAGTAAATGCTCTTAGAATGGAAAGCAGGTCAGAGTCTTTATTAGTATCTCCATATTTCAAAGATGATCTTCATTCATTCATTGATATTTTCATCTAAACTACACGCCGTGTATTCCAGATATTTTTTGTCTTTTTTGTTCTTTGGGTTTGAAAGGGCTGACAATACTACAGTTAAAGGGAATAAAGGGAAATACTATATATATAAAAATTTCATCAAGACAACACAAACAATTTAGTTCAAAGAGGCTTCATTGTAAAATACTCAGTTCTAAAGAAAAAAAGTCATTACTGTTCACTGTGGTGGTGATGGGAACCAGTGGTCAGAATTGATTACTTCCAAAAAATTCCTTACATGACATGGTTGCAAATACACTTCTTCAGTAAAACAGTGCTCAGAAAAGAGTTTGGTCTTAAGTGCATTATCATACATCTAGGGAAGAGGGGCACATGCAGGGTGTTTTAAGGAAATCTAGAACCCAAAGAAAACTATTGGTTACCACTAGTTTACTCTCCTCTATATTAGACACTGCACCCCTGGCTCTAATTACCATTAAGATAAAGAAATTTAAACTGACACGTTTCTCTAAAATATTTCGCACTCTGAATTTACAAACTCACTCAATGTCAACATTTTCAAAAATAGGTGAAATTCCACTTACAGACAATAATGGTAGTTTTTTGGTCTAAAATAGTGGGGGGTTTTTCAGTTAGGGGAGGAGCTAACTTTCTTCAGTCTATTGCTTCCATATTATGAAAAAAATCCATTTAATAAGTATTTAAATTTGACTTGCCTGGGGGAGCACTGAAGCAATTCCATCCATTAATAGAGAAACTCTGTTTGTACCAAATGACCGTAAAATGAACAAATGAGACGAAAAAATCTATCAATGTAATTATCTGTAGATGATAAAACAAAATAACTGAAGGACAAGTTTGTAGCCGACTAACTGCTTGTAAGTGTGGCTGACAGCACTTGTTCCAGTGGGTTTTAAAATTTTTTGTTCCAGCCCTTAGATCCTACCTACCAATGTTAGCCGGGAAGCTAGAAAAGATTTGGACAGCAGCGAAATCAACATCAACATCCATGATTAAAGGCTTAGCTACCATGTATTGAGCAGCAATCGATCTTGCTATTCACCGCTGCAGACATCTAAACGTTTCCCCATCTAATCAGCCCACAATTTATTGTCTAAAAGAAATCAAAGTTTAGAGAGGAACACATTAAGGAGGGAAAAATGGCATCAATACTAAGCCAGAGCTAAAAAGTACAAGATTTAGGACTTTTCTTCTACAGTTGAACCCACACAATTGAGCGGCAAGGCATTCACCCTTAAGTTTGTTATTCTGAAGGAGAGGGTAAACGAGAGAAAGGTTTTGAAGCGCGTTAAGCAATCACACATTTCTCTCCGAGACTCACCAGCCTGTGCAGACTGCCAGCACACTACTCTGCTGAATCTGAATGACTAATTTTCCTTTAGGACGGATTTCTCTAGGCTGACTCATTGCTTAGAGGTGTTCATTAGGATACGGCTATATTTCAGGGCACCCTGAAGCTAGAGCGAATCACTCTGCTGGGCAATGAAATGTTGACAATTGTAGTGAGACTAGCCTGGCAAATATTTTAAAAGGCCTTCTACATGCTCCTTGCTCAGCGAAAGATCGCATTTCCAAACTTCTTCCACTGACCTCAGAAGTAGTCAATCAGAAAAGACATGTTTAGGGTTTAAAGTGTACTTCTTTATCAATAGGTCGACAAGGACAAATATTTCCAGTAAATACACATTAAAACATCGTTCAACCTGCTCTCAAACTACATCAAGCTCTTTATTAAGGTCATTTACTAATTTATTAAGCTATTTTATTGTGTGGTTTAGGATACAGTATTTCTTACTATGAACAAAACTTGTGTTGCCTAACACTGCAGTTAGCCATTTCAGACTATAGCACCTGTTTTAACAAACCTCAGAAAACAGTTATAATGACAAGGGTCTCCTCCTTAAAACTGCTTTTAGGATACCAGTCCAGATCTAGTCTGAAATGGCACCTAACTGTGAAGTTTTAGATGTTGATGTCTAACTTCAGATCTAAATAGACAATATATGGACCCTAAATGTGCTTCATATGTTTTTAATAATTCTGCAACATAATGTCTGCAGTTCTACGTGAATTCTATGTGTAACTGATTATGTTTTAGCTGATTTAAATGGTTGTGACATCACAACCATGCTGAAATCTTTTTTTTTTTTTCCCATGACCTCAGGGGAAAAAAAGCAATCAAACATTTTTGAAGAGTTACCGATAATAAATGCACTGTATGCAAGATGTAAACAGACCAAATATATTTAGTATACGAAGGAGTCTGCAGGTCTGAAGTGTCAGAAACTGATTTCACTCTCTTGTAAATTTCCACTTAATTCTCCCACCCTCAGACTCATGCCACGTAGAGTTATAGGCCTAAATCAAATGCATAATTTTTCCAGGCTCTGTTTTCCAAGCCCTAAGCATCTACATGCCAGTGGTGTAACAATAATAAATGGCCTTTGCAATGCCCTGTACTTCTCTCCAGGGAGGCAGGGAAGATTAATTCCCATTCAGCAATCAAGAGCCCTTCGCTTGTCCCTCTCCACTCACACCACTCAATATCAATTAAAACTGCATGTCTCCACTCACTCCCTCCCTCCTCTCTCACTTGATATTTCACTGACACAGTCCAGAGATGGTTATCATCCTTCTTTATATGCAGCAATGCGGAAGGGAGATGGACCTGAATGATGCAGAGGCATATTAATTATGAGTAAAGTATTCGATACTTGGCAAAATAAAAACAATCTGTTTCTGTTATGTAAAAAAAAGGTGTCTTGTGTTCTAAAGGGCCACTAGAATCCATTGATGTAAAGGTTTGAGGACACTAGTCTCAAAGAATTTCCAACAGAAGTCTGATTAAAAAAAAAGCTACAGTTCTTTTGAACCATAGGTTTCAGACTAGAGAACCTGTTTTTAAATTCAGTATATAAGCAGTAATGGTACGCTACAGCAGTGGTCCCCAACCTTTATTTGGTCACGGACCGGTTTACATTTACGGCATTTATCAGACGCTTTTATCCAAAGCGACTTCCATTCCCTACCTACAGGGGACAGTCTCCCT
>JBBPDC010000028.1:10605384-10632137 GCA_037974485.1 Hemigrammopetersius urotaenia
AATTATCAATGTTGATAGAGAAACTGGGGGACTTGGATAATGTGGAAGGTGTACCGACGAGTAGAACTTCAGTTTTATTGTTATTAAGTTTGAGGAAGTTGGAGGAGAACCATGATTTAATCTCTATGAGACAGTTTGAAAGGGAAGTGGGTGAAGGAACTGGTATAGCCAGTTAGCCGCCGTTCTAGTGTTAAATTATTATTTATTTTCCAAAGCCACAGGGAGCCGCAACATAAGGATGAAAGAGCAGTGGGTTGCCAGCCCCTGTATTAAGCTATTTGTTTTATTCTGAAAAATCTGTAAGAAAGGACAATTCATTATAAAGGTATTCATCATGTATCTCAGGAAGAACTGATGAATGAATCTTTTTTTTTTTTTTTTTTTAATTCCCTCAGTGTAGTGTAAACTTACCAATCCATCTCATGAGTGAGGTAAGGATCTGAAGATATTTGGTCTTCTGTGCATTGAAGAATGCAAAAGGTCCTAACAGCAACGTGAAGATTGCCTGAAACAACATTAAGATCACATCAACACCAAAGCTACCTCCATTTTTTCTACACTTGGTATACGTCCTTTAGCGTCGAGCAGCTCATTCAAACTCAAACACAAAGAAAATGAATGAATTTTTTTTTTTTTGACAGATTTCATATAAAACAATTATGCATAAGTAGCAGCATTGTATCAGCATACTGGACCCAAGGTTTGGCAAAACAACTAATTTACATGAAAGTTACAGACAAGAAAAAAGGAATAGAATCCAACCAGCTTTTCAGTTTAGTTGTGTGCCCCTGACCTCTGAAGAAAAAAGTCACACTCTTGATTGCCTCATTTTTTTTACTGAGCCTCCAATCAAGACCATCAATCAACACAAGCTCCTTGTTCATCAATTTATCTTTCCTTCATTTCCTACAACAATGAAGCCAGGCCTTTCTGGATAGTTTGGATGAAGTCAGGCCATCACTCAACCCAACGAGGAAACCATTTATAAATCCATTATTATCCATGAAATGCATAATAATTATATTACTGCATTAAAAAATATACTTTAGGCCAAATGTTGTGAACATTTCGTACTTTGTAGGACTAAGAACAGCGCATTTTACATCAAAACAGTCTGACTGACTTTTATAATTATGCAGGAATTCATGTTAAGCCTGATTCACTTTTGAATCACTTTTCTTTTTTTGCATCATATTTATGTCACTCATACAGAAATAGGTATCATAAACATTGTTCATGACTTGCAGCTGTGAGACACGCTTTCAACTTGCAAAAAATGAAAAATGTCTCACCGCATAAACATGGATACATAAAAAATGTCTGTGACTACAGCCCTAAAGTATATTGTCTGATGTTAAGCATAACAAGCTACTCAAAGAGTATGAAAATGCAGCCAAAAAATAACAAAACCAGTCCAGAATGTGCCATGATGCACGCACTAAAAGTGGATGTGATTTTACTGCAGTGTAAATCAGCAGAACAGCATATCTAACTGTATGGCTGTTTTGTCGAAATACAAAGACTGGACTGGCTGAGTACCGATTCTCTAGATTAAGATACTCTGATTCTGCCAAAATATGGATCGGATATCCCCCCGAAATTTTACAAATTAAAACTGCTCTGTTCTATACACATCAAAATTTTCAAGCCGACACACATCTTGACCAGAAGTCTATTTCTCCAACAGGTAAATGGTGCGTTATGCCACATTATCAGTAAAAAGGTTTATCACATTTGTGGCAGACAAGCTCGGCAGGAACTTCCCAGAAATTTGACAAGAGCCATTTCAGGCCAGCCAGAGGGAGAGAGGAGAGTGGGTGACTGAGCAAGTGATTGAGAGAATGTAAAAGAGAGACGGAGTAAGACAAAGATAGAGTAACAGAGAGAGGGCAAAAGCTTGAGCGTGATTGGAGGAGGGGAGTGGGTGGGAGGGAATACAAGGGTTAAGGCCATGTGGTGTTGGGCTGGTAGAGAGGGAAGCAGGAATGGCGTGACACTGGCACCAACGGCTTAACACCTGTGCCAGGGAAGCAGGACAGGAAGGAAGGCTGGCGTGGCAGAGAAGGAAAAGAGGAGAGCAAGGGGGCCAGACAGAGAGGGCAGGAGGGATAGAGTCATGCAGGGAAGGGTGACTCAGAACTGGAACATGGAAGAAGCGAGGGAGGGGGAGGTGGAAAGGGAGACAGAGAGAAAGAGAGATAGGAAATATATGCAATATGCATGTCTTCTTAACCAGTCTCTCACCCTCTTATTTTTGATGGGTGCTACTACTAGCCAGGCTTTCACACAGAACAGCAAAGAGCTTAATAAATCTTCAAAGCTTTGGAAGAAGAAAGAAAAGAAAACACCTCAGTGACTCCTCAGTGACACCATTTATGATTGCCAGCTTGGGCTCAAATGCATTTATTCATTTAATACAAAATGCAGGTCATTCTGAGCTCTTCATTCCGTGCTGTAGCCGGTACCTGTTTTCATATGCGGTTGTTTTTTAGAGAAATGCTTACGTTTCAGGTTATATGTAAATACAGCTGAATGCAATGAAAAGCAAATGCTGTTTGTGAGTGGGAAATTGTGCCCCCTCCAGGCCAGAAGATTACTTTGCTGCTGTAAAGCTGAGTTTGTGATGGATATGTGCACTTCACCTTTGAAGATTATGCCATTCCTAAAAAAGATTATGTGTCTTGAGGCCACAACAACAGAACAGCTGAATGGATCACCACAAGAGGCCAGTGAGAGGCGAGGAACTGTAAATAAGGGTGGGAGTCCTTATCAATGTATTTCTGAATCTAAAAGTAAAGTCAAAAGCGGCCTAAACTCAGTTACAGAAGAATAAAAGTGGCAGATGAGAATAAGATGCGTGTTCAAAATGAAAGTAAGAGTGAAGGACTGAAGCATTGTTTACTCAAGTTTAGCCTCCACCAACATAGCATGACCTAGAAAGTGCTCCAGTGTCTATAATCTCCCTGACTGTCTCTAGAGCTGCAGAATCAGTATGGTGTATCTACATGTGACCCTCCTCCACCAGAAGGCTCATTCCTAATGAGATCCCAAAACACTCACAAGTTCCCAAGGACAGGGGCTATGGCCACAGATGTGAGGACATGAGCTTTTTTACATTTAAAAAAAAAAAAAGTAATACAAGATAGTCCTGAAATTTTTTTGGCTAAATTACAGGATATGTATACCTGGCATTTGATTAATGAATACTGGGTTGCAGGGATGTTTAATTTTATTTCCATCTGATATAGATAACTTATCTTTAAATGTCTGTATTCAAATATCATCTGTTTAAATACCGATTCAAACTCTAACCTAACTAATTCAAGCTTAAATATCCTGACATTTATACCATTAAAAACGTGAATTGGTTATTTTTGTTAAAGCAGCATATAATGTCACAAAACAGACTAAGCTTTAATGGCATTTTTGATAAAATTACATAAACATTTTAGATGGAGACCAAGTTGTAATAAGACCTATATTATTAAAAAAAAAAAAAAGCAAAGTGGCTTGCCTAGGCCTCACAAACAGTTACATTTACATTTACGGCATTTATCAGACGCTTTTATCCAAAGCGTCTTCTATAACTACAGGGGGCAGTCTCTCCCTGGAGCAATTCAGGGTTAAGGGTCTTGCTCAGGAACCCAGTGGTGGTGCTGAAGGTAGGATTCAAACCCATGACTTCTTGGTCTGGGGGCAAGTATCCTACCTACTGAACTACCGCCACCCTTTTTTTTTTTAAGAGTTAAAAAGATGCTTCTCATTCAAATTTTACCAAGCATTTTTTCTCATAAGTCCTATACAATGAGACACTACATGAATTTGGTAAATATTGCTGTCAGTAGTAGCTGCTTAGCAGTGGATTCTATGCAAGAACAAAAGTTCACTAGAGACTCTGTTAGAGGAGACAGAAACACAGCTTTCAAACTGTTAATGGCTAAACTTACGTTTTTGTTTTTTTGTTTACATTTTTTTTAAAAACTGATGCACATTGCTTTTAGTTGGTGTCCACAAAGCTCAAACTCAAAAGGTCTTAAAATGTCGCATTCTTCTGGTGCATACGAAAATAATAGTTGCATCACTATTTGCTTGCTGTCTCAAGATCATGCTAAAACGTCTAGAATCAAAAGAATCTATTCCCTCTCCCCATATGGATCAAAAATTAATATTCTTTCGAAACATTTAAAGCAATTACAAGTTACATTTCAAACCCCTTCTAAAAGAGTGAATAACAGTTCATTATGGAGGAATCCCCCAAGACACCACACAATGAGAGCGTTTACTAAAGAGATAAGCATGAAAGACCATGATCAAAATGAGGTCCATGTACTGTATTTTAATGAAATCTTTATGGAACATCTGTCCCAAGAGGCTACCCTGGTGCCCTGGTCTGTACTTAGAAAAGGCTACATCAGGAATTTTCGGAGGTTGTAAACTCATGACCTCATATTGATTAAGTGGGAGTCTGTTATGTCAGCAATGCTGTGAATTCTGGGAGGTACTATGGGTGATATGAACTTGCTGCTTGTTTCTTGCTGATGCATCTTTTTGAAGCATGAGGGCAATTAAGATCTGTACCCAGCTCTACTCTAGCATTCAGAGACACCATTAGGTCAAAATGACTTAAAACGATGAAATGATGAAATAATCTACTGAGGAAAAACAAAACCTTTTACATGCTACAACACAGAAAATCATGTGATTCCTCAGTTTCTCATCCTCAAAGGATCTCAAAGTGACTTGAATGGCTGATTATCTGCACCACAATATTACAGCTTCCAGATTGAGCAGCTCAGAAGGTTTGCTTCACAGTGACAAAAGATTGCTAAATAATTAGCCTATATTAAATCTCTTAACTTTAAGATTCCCCATGGTTTTGTATTAGGCCTGTGTTCCCTTTTTTTCAAGAGATGCTAGTGTTTGACTAAAGTGATAAAAATGTAATTATCTTCTTGGATGTTGGCAAAGTTACTTTCTATTGACCATGTGGTGACACAGAATGTCAGACTATAATCCATCCAACAAAGAACCAGCAGCCAGGGATTATATTCCCAATCCACACTGTCCCATGATCCCACACCATTTGTCTAATCTTTGATGGGAACAGATTTTAACTGGTAACCCCAAGAGAAAGCTCTCTACAACTCTATCAGCTAATATGGATAAAAAAAATAAAGACCAACAGTAAACAATAAACAGTTAAAGCAGTTTAGACTCTTTAAAATAAATTCACAATTCTGACCATTAGCCAGTGTAAAGAAAGTCAAGTGAAGGCATGAAAAAAGTCTCCCATTGCAGTCGATCATGTTTAACAGGAAACCGCTTCAATCTGAGGAGACAATGAAAGGCAAATTGAGACAGAAAGACAAAGAAAGTGGTCCATAATGACCATTCATTAAAGAAGCTGCAAATCCACTGCACAATTCTTGAACAAAAATGTTCATTTGAAAGCTTTGTTATTGGTTAAAAATATATTTTTAGATGAAATTAAGGCCCATTGTCACAAAGTTGTATCATAAGCCTGTCCGATTTAATGTTTTTAAGACACTAAAATTTGACTTGCGTGTTTTTATTGCTTTGTGGCCAATCAAGATTAGGAAAGTCTGTGCAACAGCCCTCATTGGTTGGCACAATGTTAACATTTAAAGCTTCAGTACATCAAACGTGAGCCAGTTCTGGTTTTCATGTTCACGGTAATTGCATTTAGGATGCTTAATGGATTTGGTTGAGTTTTGCTAGTGCTGTTTTGTATGCTCTAGTTAACTCAATTAACATTTGTTACACTATTGTCCCTGGGATAAAATTAGGATGGTTCATTAGTGGATGCATGCCTAACACAGGCGTTTAGGTGGCGGCTGGGTTTAAATCAGTCAGCAATAACACTCAAACCACCTGGCTAATATTATGTAGGTCTCCCTCGTACTGTAGCTATGAACAGGTGCACTTGGTCTGCAACAAAGTATAGGTAGGTGGTATATCCACATGATTGTCAGGATCCACGTTTTTAAAGACAATATCACTGCCTTCACTGGCTTGCCTTTTTCCCCAAAATGCATCCTGGTATCATCTCTAGTCGAGGTAAGTAGACACACAAGCATCCAGTCATCTACATGATAGAAAAGAAAATTTCTCAGACCTGGCCACATTCTTCAATTGCTCTGTAATCTGGTCACATGCCCATTGTTGGTGCTTCCAGCAGTGGAAAGGGGTCAGCATGGGTACTCTGATCAGTCTGCGTGTTCTTACCCAGCATTGATTTTCAGGAATTTTTGTCTATGAGATAAGCTTGTCTTCGTTCCCAATGTGCATTAGTGAGCCTTGGGGTTTCAAGTTGTCTTTCTCTGAACCACTTTCAGTAGTTTCTAACCACTGCATACCAGGCATGCATGGTATTTTGGAGCCATCGCATTTGCTCTGATCCTTATGATAGTCTTTTTTTCCTACTTTTCCCAGGACCGCTAGGGACGCCACTGAGGTAGTCTTGAGCAAGGAATAATCCCCACACACTGCTCCTTGGGTGCTCCTCATTGGTGGCAGCCCACTGCTTCACTTTTTGCGGCAGTTGGTGGCCTAGCGAATAGGGAGTTGTCCCTGCAATCAGAGCGATTTGGGTTGAAATCCCAACACTGCTAGTGTCATCACTGAGATACCCTTAAGTGAGGTACCGTGTCCACACACTGCTGCCTGGGCACCGCTGGTTGGTGGCAGACCGCTGCTTCACTTGGTTTAATGCAGAGAAAGAATTTCACATTGTTCACACCATGCGGTGTGGTGTGCTCACGCATGACTATAAGGGGCCACTTTACTTTAATGAGTGACTGTACATCTGCTGCCTAATGAATCACCATAGCCAAGTTCCACGATACTAATAAAATCAGTGTTATACATGACATGAGAAATTGCTTCTTTAATTAGTTCAGTGTACCTTGGAAGTGTTAATGAAGCTAGTATGTCGTGTGCTGCTTCATTTAATGTATAATGTGCAGTATCTTGAGAGCAGATGGCAAATAAGTACAGAAGACAACTAGCTGCATTATCACTACCAAGGTACAAAACTAATTAAAGAAACAATTTCTCAGTATATATTTTACTATGTTGAGCTATGCATTAGACAGACAACCAGGCCTGACTGCCAACATAACACCCTCCAAAAGCTATCTGCAGCATTTATACGACTGTTGGTTCTAACAGCTTTCCTAGTTTTAATGATGCTGTCTTTTTGCCTGTATAAAATAAATTAATTCATCCACATTTGTGTGCCTTGGTTCTGCTTTAAGAACTTTTGTTCTGTTTTGTGCACCATAGTTGCTGGAACTCTACTGTGACAGCCGAGGGTAGAGGGAGGCAAGAGGTGCGGACAGAAGCTGTGAAGACCACAGCTGGAAGTTGGAGAGTGACAACTAGAGTGCGGCATGTGTCAAAAGAGGTTAGGGGGGGGGGGACAAACAAAGAAAAAAAAAAAAACTCTGCCTATAGCTGATTCACTTGGGACTCGGCAGGACAGTCACTTCTCACTGCTAAGGACAAATGTTATTAAATTATGTCAGTTTACTAGAACATGCATAACCATTTGTACTAACTGGTGAAGAAAGATCCTATTTCACTTTCATCTAAGTTGTTTAAGTTATATAAAAAAGAAGAAGGTCACTACATTTAATAAAGGAAGGAGCAGATAGGCAGAAATAGCCCAGGAAGGAAAAGAAAATTAAAATAAGGAAAGTAGGGGAGAGCTAAAACCTGAGGGCAGCACTGTGCTTGTGTGCTAAGATGAAAGTGAGCCTGCTTAAAGCATCATTAACCTCCTGAACACGCTTCTGTCAATGGCCATAATTAAAAAGCCAAATTAACAAATAAAGCGATGTCCTCCCTGTTACTCTTCCTTAGAAGAAATAAGAGCAATTAAAACCAGAGATGCATGGAAATTCTGGCCATCAAAAGAATAAAATGGTGGAATAATTTAACAAAAATATATATCTAATTTTAAACGTAATAAAAAATTACTGAAATAGGAATGAAAAACCTTCCACAACTCTGAAATACAAGATTCCTGATTTACCATTTTACTTTACTTAATGCAGTAGGTACATTTGGTCTACCCTGAAGCCATTTCTGTACTCAAATCCTTGTGGTCAGCCTCACTTTGGCCCATTAACCCAAAGACCATAATATTAGTAAAGGACATTTCTCCCTGCATTAAGGACATTTCAAAGAAAAGAAAAAATCTCTAGTACAAATGGACTTTTTAACCAAATTTGCTATTTGGATTTTAAACACATAGTGTTCAACAATGCTAGAAACAAAATACTTTACACTGTTATTATAAATAAAAAACATGGAAATGATGAGTGGGTTGATTTACAGTAACCCTCCTGCTTTTGGCGGGGGTTACGTGCCTATTATTCTAGTGTAAAGGTAAATATGTAAAGATAACCCTGTATTTGCCTATTTTAATTTAAAGTCCCCACCGAGATCTGCAACTTGGAAGGTCACAGGGCAAAAGTACTGAGACATTGCGGCGAGGTGAACGGTTTTCGGGGAATAACCCCTGATCTACTCAGGCTAAAAATACAAATGAGGGCTTGTTGGAAAGGTCTACTGGACATCAATCAAACTGTGGAGTTTGAAGTGTCTGAGTGCTTGCACTGCTAGAGCCTGCCATGGGTCCCCTTGTGTGAAAACATCCAGAAAAAAATACAAATTTATTGCCGCAAAAAAAGCAAAATGAGAGTTTCCGCGTTACTGAGAGTTCGGTTCTCAAAAAAATCTGTGTGACTGAATTTCGCGACTCCTGATCCGCCTAAAACTTGGGGGTTACTGTATATTGATAACATATGGTCACCTGACCTAATAATAAATAAATGAAGAGCTTTAGTTGAACTTCTCCCATTTAAAGCTCTGCTTTATTTATTTATTTATTTAAGCAAGGCAATGTCACCTGCCAGTACCCCAATTTTCTGCCTGGTTCTACAAGAGTATTTGAATATAGACATTCCTAATCTCCACAGGACAGTGGTCAGAGTCTTTTTATCAGTTCAGTTAATCCCTAGCATCGACAACAATTTGATTTTTTGTGAAATTTCCCTTTGAGGAAAGGTGTTCTATAAAGTCACTGAGGTGGATCAGACATTGGACAGGTCACTGTTTGTCAGTATGCGAGTCAGTCTGACAGGAAGTTCATGAGTATGCGGACTGGTATGGCCCGTCAACCTCCTGCTGGACCCCGACGTGTTGGCATGTAGTGAAACATGAAGTACCCGGGACGAGGAATGTTTTTCTTCGTTCTCATGTGTTGATCTTTGCCTACAATGTGAGATAAGCTAAGGCACGTTTGCATGATGCAACACATAGCCAACAGCCGCAGTGGTCATTGTCAAAGTGGCAGAAATGAGAATAAACCTACTTGACTTGTACTGAGAGAATAGTCCATATAGCTTTGCATCACAATATTATAAGTACAAAAATAGCATTAATAAATGAGGAAATTGTTCATAGCTTATTACCTAAATGATTAATATTTGCAACGTGCCCATTGTTAAGAATATCAAAATGCATCTCTATCTTAATTTATGAGATTGCAATGACAGAAACGCATCATGATCTCATTTGGGATCTGCAGAAACCCCCACCCCAGATTAGTACACACAGCAAAATTAAGTTAAACTTTTAGCAACGTGACTTCCCCCAGTTCTAAGCATGTTGCATAATCAGTGAAGATGTAATAAAATTTGCTAAGAGTAAAAGCAGTACTGTGACTCGGGAGGTGGATGGTAATTTAGTGACCTTTGTCTCTCCATGAGACATTTTTATACAGGCTTTTACTGTTAATTAGCAATATGACCCTAGAGACAGTCATCTCTCAGCTCAATTAAAGCTAAAACTAGATGAGGACGGCTGGTGGGCCACATTCATCTATCCCATTACTTTGCCTGCAAGAGCACATTTACTTACAAGCAGTGAGCACATTAAAGAAACAGTTCATTACATGGGTGCGTTTTTATAAAGTACAATTATTAATTTCTGTATTAATTTTTACACAAGAACTTGCATATATGCCTTGAGCCTAACTATTAGACATGAGAAACGTAATTCCAGAAGTTGGTACACAGCCTCTTCTCTAATGAAGGACAATGTACTAGAAATGCAAAAATGTACAAGGGCATACAAACCTGTAGCCCCACCAGACCTTTGCACAAAGACTTGACACCTCCAGTGTAAACCTCTTTAAATACCGTTTATATTTATATGGTGAATTGTGATATAATGATGTACTGAATTAAATCATGTACCACTTACAGAGGCTGAACTATTACACACAATACTCATTGTTTAAAACCCAACTGAAACAAAATGACAATTTTGATCCAGGAAACAAAACAGTGACTCAGAAAAAGGAAGATGTACCAGTACCGATTTAAAGCATTCTAAGAAAGCAAGGAAAAAAAACAACTGAGACTGTGATAAAGCTACATTTGGAAAATGCAGCACAGCATGGGCAGTGAAGCACAGCTGGTCACTTGGAGCAAGTGACTCATGCACTGTTGGGGATCTGAGTCACCTGAAGCTCAAGTGCATGTATACAAACCTGGAGTCACTATTTATAATTGCAGCAGAACCAATAAGTCACTGTGGAAGAGCTCGTCACATTGCTGCATTAGACCGCCATTCACGGGCCAGCTGCTGCCCCTTAAAGGCCCTCCATAAAAAAAAAATACATGGATACATTTTTAAGAATTGTTCCTCCATTAAGAGTAATTTACTGCATGATTACACCAGTAACTGCACCATTAGTCAAAGCTATGTCCACTGTACAGGCTCCAATACATAAGGCATCACTGTAATGACTTTGTGGTTTCGCTTCAAGTTTACAATGGTTCTCTTCTAATAACAGCTGAAGTCTAATGTGTTGCCGTCAGCAAAAGTGTAACTTTCTGACATCCCAATATGACCTTATATGAAACTGAAGAGAGGCTGCACAGTTCTACACTGTGTTTTGGTTTTACCATAGTATAAAATGTAAAGGTAGATTGTATAGTCATTAACAGTAAAGCAAAGGCAGGAGTTTTACAGGATATTTTGCTGAAATTACGTTAATATTTATGTAACAAAATTGCACATTTTTTGTGGTTTCTGTGAATTTGTGGGGATATTTGCAGCTTAAAAAGATATTCGCAGTTTCAGTGAATCATGCAGATACTCATTGGAGTACTAGAACAAAAAAAAAAAAAAATTTGTGTCAACCCCTGTTCATATCCCCACTACCACACATCAGGATAATCTAATGAGAGTTTGGTTTTTGGGAAAAACAAAATAGAAAAATACAACAATAACAGCATAAAGCAATAACAAATAGGCTGCCTAGCAGCAATGCAGCAGCTACAGAGGAGTCATGGGACTAACATCCTCTGAACCTGGGCCCACTACACTGCGATGATGAAATACCTTATGAAATATGAAACAATAAATCAGCTATAGGGACATTTCAGGGATATGTCTCATGTCAAAATGTAATTGAAAAAGACATGCTCTTTATTACTTCCTGACTGTTCACCATTTTTCCCAGTTTTATTGTTCTGAAGAGCTTTGGGCATTCATTGGGTTTCTGTCCCATGGGCTTAACAGATATACGCCCTGCCATGAAATTTAAGTCTTATGTTCACATTCAAAAAACAGACAAAAGACCTCAAACTTGTGGCAAAAACTAATACAGACATTTGAGTACAAACATCAAGGTCACGAAGATTTTAATGTGGATCAATGCAGCGTATCCTCATGACAAAGGATGTTTCAAATGTGCGGCTTTATCATGTGGCAGCAGGGATTTTTTCATGAGCGTCACGTCCAACTCTGTCCGGCCACCCAACGAGCAAGACCATTACATCATTCTGTCCTTGGACCAGATAACCGCCTTTTCTGAGCAGAGAACAATATTGTACTCAGCAGGGAGCTTCCTCTCAACACATGCAACACCTGCACTTCTTTTCTCCTCATTTGCATGTGCCAGGGACATGCAACAGCACTAGCAGGCCAATTTTCAGTGAAAGGAACTTTGACACATTGCTGAAATGAAAAATGAATCACTGAGTATTGGGTCACTGAGTATCATGAATGAATCACTGAGTATACCCTCATGGTTTTTGGTATTATTGGTATTATACCATATGTATTATAATTTTTTTTACCATATGTATTATAATTAATAGGATACGTTATTAGTATTAACAATTAGTATTTTCATTAACTTTCATTCAAATATTTGTATTTCTTTATAAGAATAAACTATATGGATATAAATACGGAATCTGCCTAATATTGTGAAGGCTCCCCTCAGGCCACTCCATTATTGTCATGAACCTGCTGACAGAGACCACTGCCATTAGGAATGATCTTTGCCATGTAGGGAAATACTTGGTTTGCAACAATGTTTAAGTAGGTGATGTGCATTAAAGTAACTTCCACATGAATAAAAGTACTCAACTTTTCCCACATCACATTGCCTCTGCTGGATTGCCTTCTTCCCATAGTGACCACTGGTACTAGCTCTTCCTCAGGTAAATGACACATGTGCACCTAGCTGTCCACATGATGGGGAAAAAAAAAAACATGATTCATCAGACCAGGCCACCTTCTTCTATTGCTCCATGGTCCTGTTTTGATGCTCACATGCTATTTGTAGATACTTGCATGTGATTGCCAGTACCTACTTGATACACAAATGAGCACAGTTAGTGTTTGGGGTGGCTAGTGTCCTGGTTATTAGGGAGCTGACCCTTGTATTTGGAATTTGGTTCCAATCCCTCTACTGCCAGTGGCCCCACTGAGGTCATCTTGACTAAGGTACCGACCCCACACACTAGACCCTGTGCACTGCATTGTTGGCTACCCACTGCTTCACTTGAGTAAATCAGTTAAATGCAGAGGAAAATTTCACACTGTGTGCTGTGTTGCTCACACATGGCAAATGGCTATTTTACACACTTACTTGCACACTTTCAGCATCAGACAGGAGTCAGGTGGGGCTATCTGACCAGTTTGTGCCCCTTACACAGCAAGCTGCAATACACAGCATGTTCTGACACCTTCCTGTCATTTACACTTTTACAGTTAGTGCTACAGTAGCTCTTCTGTGGGACTGGACGAGACAGGCCAGCCACTGCTCTCAAAACTCATAAATGAGCTTTGGGCACCCATGACGCTTTTGCTTGCCCGATTTCCTGCTTCCTACACATCAACTTAAAAGGACTGACTGCTCACTTGATGCCTAATATATGCCAGCCCTGAAATAACTGTTACAATTCAATATCATCAATGGGATTCATACATCATTATAACCAGTAACTGTACTGTCTCTATAAATGACTTCTTAAACAACAAAGCGCATTTGCAAACTGTTCCTTTTCTGTTCTTTTCCTTATTTAGCAAGATGAAAAACCACCACGACACTGCCCCGCAAAACTGTGGGGCTAAAAGTTAACGATTATGTGAGGAAACTCAACCATGCATGTCCCACAGAGGACATCAGAGATGGAGCTGATTTGCTTGCCTCATCACATTTTTCTAAAGACTTAAAATGCTTTAAACTGGATCGCTTTTCAGTATTTTAGCACGCACTCTCTTTCTCCTACTTTCTTGTGTGTTTGTAGGTCAGGCGGTGTTTGCAGTGGGCTGAGTGTCTGGCTGTGGTCTGGAGAGGACTCTCCTTCTGTGGACCACTGCACAAACACTTCCTCCTGCTGAGATAATCTCCACTAAACCATCTGCACCGTCATCTTCCTGCAGTGCTGTCTGTGCGGGTGCTGCTGAGGCTCGGAGTACCCTTTTTATGGAGAATCTACAGCTAAATTGTGCTCCAGGGAAAGCTGAACCCTGCCACAAAGCAAAACAATATAAATAGTGTAGCAGTTAAGTCACAGAATGTTCTAGGTACCATCAACTGCTACGCAAGGTCAAGAGATTGACCTGAGGTAAAACCGAGCACTGGAACAGCCACAACACTACCATAAAATTCAGGCAGGGTGATTGTGATGTTTGTGTGCTACAGACTGTGATCAGCAACTGTGTGTAATGTTGTGCATGTTGTGAAAGAAGCCATCTATGAGTGAAACTCAGATATACAAGGAGCACCAAGTACGCATGTGGACTGGGATGGAAGGAATGCACAAACCAAATCACAAGTCACTGCATAAGAAATGTGTAGTATCAGAGTCAGAAACTCTGTCATTGTAGCAGCTGTACAGTGAAATTTAAAGGTGCAATTCTCCCAGTGCAACAATGTTCAAGTAAGTACAGATGTGCAAATGTGAAAGGCTTATTACATATTCTAAAAACATTCTGTGTTCTAGAAATAAAAAGTAAATAAAAAAATAATAAAATAAAAAATACTTGAAGGAGCAAAATTGGCAAATACACAAACTATACACTGACATGAAGAGCACAGAGAACGTAATGTTTAACATCAATCACTGCTGCAGAAATCCATTCAATGTCATCATGTGACCCAAAAATAAAACATAGATTGTATCTAGGTCACTAGTGTGATAGTTAAATATCTGCCTCTCTGAGCATCCTAACCTACACTATATTTTTCTTGCACTCTCTCTCTTTCTGTCTTTGCACTCTGTGTATTCCTGTCCTGCCTGCACTTTTGTAGTCTGTGGTGGTTTTTTTTGGTTCTTTGTGTTCCACCATGGCCCTGGAGTAATGTTTTGATCCAGTCTGTACAGTGTATATGACTGAAATAACAATAAACCTACTTGACCATCAGTGAGTAGTCTGGGTTGTGCATAATTCTTAGCCCAGAAGTGACAATAACATTGTAGCAGCAAGTTAGTCTGCTGCGACTGACATAAAAAAGGCTTCTTTTATTCTAAAGGACTGAGAGAACAAGTTAAGCAGAATAAAAATCTTATCATTTCTTATAAAACAACGTCATAGCAATTGGCAATCCAGAAAATTCTAAATTAGTGTAATCCGCAGAAAGAAGTGTGGATACAATCTGTATACAAAAGGTTCAGGGGTCATGATTCAACTTCCAAAGTTTTCATTCCCTTTCTTCGCAAATGCAAGAGTTCACTGTAAAGTATGATCGATATGAATGCGCCTTTAGCATTTAAATGCCATACAGAACTTAGCAGATAACCCACTGCTTTTGAGAAGCAAAGGAAAGTCTTTGAACTGGACACCAGAATCAATCAACAGTAGATGAAATCTCAGCCCATTGATCTTCTTAAGAGCTTTCGGCGGCCAAGATGAATAAAATGGCAGCCTTGCTCCACAGCGTGAAACTGTACAATTGATCAAAGCAACGGCTCGAACTGAGCAGACAGGACACCTTCTGTGCTGTTTAGACTTGCCCATTATACTGGAATTAGCCTTTTTTTTGGCCACAATAAAGGCTGTAGGACTGATCTCTTGAAACCGATGGTGTCAGAGAGTGAGAGGAGTGAAGGGTCCACAGAGGCCACTGAAGAAAGTGCACCATACAAATGTATTGACCCTTCTTCTGTCCAGTTAATGCCTCTGTGAGGTGGTGGAGTCACAGTAGCTAACACTCAAACTCTCTCAGACAGGTCTGGCAGCAAAAAGCCAAGTCAACACCTGCTTCAGATAACACAACAGCACGATGGCATCTACTGCCTGGCTTTTAAAACTGTCTTGCTCGGGTAACAAATGACCCTAACCTCGCTCTTCTCTCTATCGTCTACTTTCCGCTTTCATATTTTCAGAAGCTGAGCGCTGCCTGGGTTTAGGGTCAAACTTTAAAAATAGTTATGCTCAGGGACAGCTGTTGAACCACAGCCTAAGAATAGTCCATCATCTGTTGCACCACTAAAACAAAGGACAGCCAGTGCGACTTTAATGATGAAGGGGGAAATAAGGCAACATTTTTAATCCACTGCAAGGATGAATGAGGAGAAAAGGGCAGACAAGAGGAGACTAGTTTTAAGACATAGCTTCTTATAATACCAGTCCCAGTTTATTCTTTTTTCCAGAATTCATTTTCAATGTGGGAAAGCAACAGGCACACTGATGTAAAAAAAAAATTCAACACTACAGACTTACAGAAACACCTTCTTTTTTTTTTTTTTTTTTACAGCAGAAGGAAAAATATATCCCATTTTTTTAATTAAAATTTTTTTATATGTGATTAAATAAAATATGTGATTAAAAAAATATATCCCATTCTTTAACATTTAAATTTTTTTATATGTGATTAAAAGTAATTTTGGGCCGTTTCAAATAGTTGATCAAGCAAATGATAAAATGGATATGCAAGGTTTTGTTTTTAACTGTTGACCTGTGCACCGTTAATATTTAAGAGCAGAAAGCTGCAAAATGGCATTCTGTAAGGAGTAAGGTTTGAGTGTTGAGAACATCTGAGACCGATATAGCTGATTTCAAAAAGTTACCCTGATAACTAAAACTGTGATCACCAGTAAGACCAGGATAGAATGTCATATTTAATACTTAATATTACAATCTATTTGTTTTAGTAAAACTTTACTGACATACGGTTGTCAATGGTCAACTGTGAATTGTCATATTTGTCTCATATTTCAGATACTTTGTTACACAATTAGAAAAGCCACTAATTATTAGCACTTGGCCAGTGAAAGTGACCATTCTGTCATATGTGAACACGCCACAGCACACAGTATGAACAGCATGAAATTCTTCCTCTGGATTTAACTCATTCACCAAGTGAAGCAGTGGGCAGCCAGGAACACAGCACCCGGGGAGCAGTGTGTGGGGACAGTACCTTACTCATAGGGTACCTCAGAGGTGTTTAGCAGTCTTGGGAATCAAAACCACAACCTCCTGATCGCAGGGCAAATGCCCTAACCACTAGTCTACCAGCTGCACCATTGACAAGTATCATCAGCTAATGATTAGTCCAGCCCTAATAAGAAGAATACTAGCAGATAACAATCAACCAAATACTGTTTATAAAATAAGTATTGCTCAGGAACCTGCATTTTCAAACTACAACCAGTTCAACAAATAAAAACCAAACACTACACAGGAAGGTAGCCTAAGACAGTCTACGTTTGAGCAATGTTTAGTGCGTGCACTGCCTTTAAAAACACTTCATACAGAGAATCTGATCCATCACTTCCATTTTGCTTTGTCTCATTCTGAAAACAGTGCCCTCTGTCTTTTTTCCCTGTATACTTGACAGGCACCCGCGCTGGGATTAGAGCCATAGTATGGTGAAAGAATAATCATAACTGCTTCCCTTAATCTTTCCTCTTTCTCTACTAAGGTCTCACTGAGAAACTAACATGGTGGATATCTGCCTCAGTCCCTGTGGGTTACCACGCAGACCTCCTTAGCATAGCAAATAGAGTCCAACAGAAATATTAGACTACATTAGTGCCCTGGGCACATCAGAGCCTAAGCACAGAGCAGCAGCACTGCGCTGCTTTTTTTTTTTTTTTTTTTTTTAAGATAAAAGGAAGTGTGTTTATGCATTCATATTGATTTATATAAATATATATACACAGTATACAGTATACATATACTATAAAATAAATAAAAATACAAAATTTATGTCATTTATTGACATCAAAATGAAAGATAGAAGAAATGCAGAGTGATACAGAATGAAAATGCAAGTGCAATTAATTACTTAACTGTAGAATTAATTCGATAAAACTACATTAACAGCAAAACAGGGCTCTTTTAATCTCCCCTCAATTACCCCATTCTTGATTAATTTCCAGTGTTCCAAGTTGCAGTTATACTTAGTGTTTTTTCCACTTCCCCACAGTGGTCAAAGGTACAACAATTCCTTTAAGAAAAAACACTACGGTGTATCTCTTCAAAGATGAAAACTAGTGTCCCCCTTAAGAACAAGGAGGTACTGTCATCATGAAACAAAACCATGAACATAATTTACAACTCAATATCCTTGTTTATGGGTTTTTGTGATGGGAGTTTGCAGAAAACCAATACAAAACTAAACTCAGACTGGATGCAGTAATTGCATGGCGTTCTTATTCTACAGCACCCTCCTATATCAAAGTAATAGCATAACCAAAAGAAAAGAGGTAATTACGAACTCCAATTATGTTCAGCTATATTGCAATTCATTTCCCTCCTGGAAAATCAAAGACTATACATTTTACAAACAGACTCGGCTCACGTTTTTTTCTTTTTTCTACACAACAAACTAAATAATTAGGTACCACCATGTTTCATTGTCAGGATTCTTGGTGATTGTCCTGCTGAGATTGCACATGTATTGGATTAAATGCTGAATTATTGAGGAAGACTCTGTGCTGAACACATTCATATGGTTTACAAAGGCCTTTGTGTGACTAAGCTGTGCAATTACACTCCCTTCAGTCAGACTTCAGTCATCTGACCACAGACTGGCCAGTTTCGCTAATTAAAAGGGAGAACTGCTCCAAGCACAGCAGAACAGGCACATGTCCACATGGGACTGATATCTGACTATGAACGAAATGACATCTAGGACAGTGGACACACAATCATCCATGGATAAAAATAGACCACTATGTTATACTCCAAACAATGTCTCGAACAGGGTTAGTTTTACACAGTCAATCAAGGAAAATGTAATTAGTACCAGTGCAATATTACCAGGTTGGTTTTTGTGTCAGTAAGAAATGTGACAAATGCTTGTATTTATTTTAATGCAAACAATCAACAACCCTGATACCAACCACAGCGAGAATATCTTGTTTTTCTCACTTAAAAAAATAAACATTTTCCATTAAATAAGTTACCTTAATTAAATTAAGTAATATGTATTGACCATATTGATCAAGGGTACAGCTCTGAACAATAAAGCCACTGTAAACTTGGTTTAAAATGTTTAAAAATGTATAATCAGAGAAAAGATTTCAGAAGAGGCACTTCAAATGTCAAACTGCATGACGCTGAGAGACAGATGTACTGTCTGGATTTTTGTTTCTCTAGATACAGCGATGATACAGAAGTAAGTTCCAGGTGTGGATCTTTCAGAATGTGCTGAGCTTTACTGAATTTAATGCAGTTAATTATGTAATTTATACTTTAAACTGTATAAACGATATGAACACCTATAAATTTAGTAGCCATTTTAGGTCTGAATGCCAGACCTAAGAATACCACTGGTTTCCTGGCCTATGTTTTCTCCTGTCACAGACATCTCTGCACAGAACATGCCTCATTAATTTACTGTGTTTCTCAATGCTCTCTTTTAATGGGTTGTTCCGTCACTTCCATCATGACAGAAAACTGAACACAAATCTCATTCAAATTTAGACAGGCAAATTATTTAAATTAATTTAAATTAAATTAGTGCAGATTTATGGCAGTCAATTAAACAAGGTAGCCCACTCTCTATTTTGTATCAGTATATCAAGAATCCAGGGAATCAGACAAGCTAAATGTTACAAGTTGACATAGACAGTTTGTATAAAGAAGTTCAGGCGTGCAATGAAAACGTATCAAATGTGCTTTTCCTTAAAGAGATATGAGAAGGCGTTTAACCAAAAGGGTTCATTTGAATATAAAATTACATTATTTGTACTTCAAAATGTATTTAGACACAATTCAGACACAAAAGTAACAATGGGTCCAGCAGCTTTTGCAAGCAGGTTCCCAAACCATTGTTTTTTCCTGTTGCAAATACATCTGTGCACAGAACATGTACACATCTATTGTGTTTCTGTATGTTCTCATTTAAGGTCAAGGTTGTCCAAATGGTTCTGCCCTTTGACGTACTTGCAGTACATTAAGCAGTTTCTGAAAATGAGCCACAGAAATGCTCACTTCCGGCAATAAAATTGTATTACCAACCAGCAGCGAAGGACGAACTGGTATCGGCCTTGGGGACGGTTCCTTTATCATCTTACTAGTTAATGTCCTCCATCTCTTCTCCTGACTGATTAGGTAAAACTTCAGGTTCAAACTTTGCATTTGCTGCCAGCTAACTACGTAGTTATCCATCTAGCTTGTTCGATGCTCCATCAAGTCCTGATAATCAAACAGCACTGCGTTTAAAAAAAAAAAAAAACCAGCACTGCGTAAGTGTTCCAAAACAAACTGCGATTAGTTCTGGTTTGTTGATAAGGGGTAGCTCACGTGTATCAAAAACATCTATATTATAGGCAGAATTAACTCATTAACAATGCTTTACATGTACAACAATATATCAGCAGAGCAAGACCTGCAGAGATTCCTCAAAGCAGATATTATGATTAAACTAAATGTGCTGCAAAGTGTAAATTGAGTAGTCACTATCATCTTGGTGATTCTACTAAGATGCAAGTTAGTATGTTAGCCTTCCTTCTCGTAAGGCACTGAAATTTGCACTGGGTCACTGACCTTCCCCCCCCTCCCGCTCCTGGAGCAGACAGCTCAGTTTAGAGCTGAGGCTTTAACACAGCTGTCAATCATTTGGAGTGCTCATGAAAGAAGCTAAGCTCCAGACGAAAGGTCAAAACATTTGACCCCTCCAAATCTCTGAGTCTGAAAAGTGTGGCCCAGACACACTGAAGAGCTTTGGGTACTGAGGTAGAGCTGATTAATATTTCATTATAGCAATAATTTATTCAAGTATGTATTTATTCTAGGATATTTTTAAGATACTGTCGAGCATTCGGAAACAATATACAGCAGTACAGAGCCTTGCTGTGTCTGTGAAACCACAGATGAGCTGAACACAAAGGGCGAACATACCATGCACCTGCAAAGTAAACAAATCTCAGAGATTAGAAGATCTGCATAATTGTGTTTCGTTAACATGTGCTAAGCGGCTTATCTGAGTGAACAGATAAAAAGAGCTGAAACAATGCATTTTATGGGGAAATTGCATGCGTGCCTTCCTCCATTTCCAGGGACAAGGTGGTGGTGGTGGTGGTGGGGGGGGAGCAAACGGAGGGAGAAGATCAGCACATCCATCACTGTCGGCCAGCAGAGTTAAAGCAGAGCAGGAAATCACACCAGCCTCTGCTGCCGCACCTCTACACACACTTCAAGGGCACATGTGCACATACACACACTTCCACTACCTCTACAATGTGGGGGGAGAGAGGGGAGTCTTGAGAAAACGTCTCTTGTCTGATTCCCTCTCTGTTTTGCACTTGCTCTCTTGACTTTAACATTAGTTCTTACACTTGTTTCTGTGTATTTGGGGAGTGGTGAGAGAGAGAGAGCACAAGAAAAATAAAGAGGCAGTAAAAAAAAAATAAGACAGTGCAACAATTGTTGCTCAAATGGGAATCACAAATTGGCTTACAATTGTGACCTCCATCTTTACTTAAGATTTTTTCTACATACTAAATTAGTAAAGAACTAAATGTATATTACTGAAGTCTTGTGTACAAAAACTTACACGTACAACAGCAGACAAACACAAACTTGGCAAATGACAATATCATGATTCAACAAAAGTTTCTATTTATCAAACAGCTCCAGTATGCTGCAGAATATTCTAGAGTATCATATGGTTATATTTGTTTCTCATCATAGTTCGTGCTTACAAAAAAACGATAAAACGATGCTGTTATGTTAGCCATATGCAACAACGCCCCTCACAAAACACAAACTTGATATGACTGATTACTTAAAAATCATTAAAAAAAACAAAACAGCATTATAACAAAAACGGAAACTAACAATAGGCTCTTTTACGCCGTGAGCTTCAGCCATTTTATTACTTTAATAAGAAGCAATTTATGGCCCATAAACACAGTATTTATTAAAGATATAGTAAAAACCACCTAATCATAAACAAACACATCCTGCGAAGAACAAGGTTAGTCTACAAGTTCCCTGACCTAAAGCATGTTAATGTAGCCTCTTTGTGATGCTATTGCACTACTTGCCATATTGGAATGAGTTTTCGGAGAACTGGAGAAAGGTGCTGAGGAAAGCAGTTAAGAAGATTCCAAGTCTGTCAGTGTTAACTGCCTCTATTTGTATTTGTACTACCCTTTTAAGGGAAATCAGCTCCTTTTTTGGCTGTCTACACGCACCTCCAGCCTCAGGTCCAGTGCGCACTACACTTGATGTGGAAAGTTTAGAATGAGCAGCTGGTGTAAATGATACTGTTTCTGCAATTCACACAGTGGTACTCTCATGGTAGAAATAACGAAAGGCTAGGGTGGTGATGTTTTCACCACAGCAGTCTGCATGCTACCACTGAAGTGAGAGTTTCAGTCCTACAGCAGTCTGCAGACACAGAGAGCGAGAGAAAGAAAAAGAGAGAGACAGAGAGAGAGACAGAGAGAGACAGAGAGACAGAGAGAGAGGCAGGTTTGTTTTATGCACTTCTTCACTCACCAGAAACACTCTGTAGGCATCTTTGCGTTTCACGGGTCCCCAGCATGGATCAGTGTCATTGTATTTCATACTTCCAGCACTGCAGGAGTGATTTCCACTGTAAAAACACAGAGACAACTTAAATTAACTCAAAGATAGCAACTTACTCTAATCAAAACAGACAAAAACATACAAGGTTATTAGTAAGTCATTAGGAAGAGGTTACAGGTGCAACTGGCTTTAAATCTTGAAGTAGCTTTGTATGTCCACATGTGTTTTGTTGCAGCAGCTACTGCCAACATGTAGAATTGAAAAGTAGTGCTATATAAAGGAAAGCCATTTGTAAAGCGAGCAATGCCAAAATTTCTAGTGGGGGTGCATCCACAAAGACGTTCTCAACGTTGGGATTGGTTAATCATATAAAATCAAAACACCCCGATCAAAACATAGGTATAATAATTTCTTACGGTGTTTCGGTTTATGGCCAAGTGTTTCCTTATTTTTGGTTTTGGCCAGAAATGACAATGACAAATCTGTTGCAAGACTAATGTTAGCTCATTTACATCACAACCTGTTAATCCCAGCAGCGGGGGAAAAAATCGTCCTCCAATTTCTTATGATGTCTAAGTTTTGCCACTCTATAAAGTTTGTTCTACAAACTTGCAATGGTTGATCGGAAAGAAAGTATTTGTAAGTGTAGCATAGATATATCAGATAACTGTCAGATCAGAGAGGGATCAGGGTAGCAAGTAGTTGGATGTAGGAAAATCTTTCTCTTTAAACTGCGGGAATCAAGCATTTCTCAAATGTTTCTTGGGGGATCCAACAGTAAATCCCTGTGCTGCTAAGACAGGCAGGTTTCACATAGAATTAATGGAGCAAGATTTCAAACTCTGCCACCTTCCCCCAGCTCAGATAGGCAAACAGAGTGAAGAGGCTGTTGGCAAAGAATAATAAAAGGTTCCAGCTTGAAATACACTAAACAAATCCACACATTTCACTCTACACTCTCTCAGGGACAAGAAATAAGACAACACTCTTTAAATTAAAGTTTCCTTAAGTGTTCATGGTTTAGACTGTGCTAAAGTGGGACATTTCATTTGGTATTAAACATTTCTCAAAAACTGTTCTTCATTGTAGCACTCCGATGCACATTTTTGGCATTGCGTCTTTTTTGGACCATATAACCTGCCAATAATCTGGGTCGCCTTGAGGTTGTTCATTTATGTTATTGTGCCCTCTGACAGGGCAGGTGATTCAGAGGCAGTAGTGGTCACATCAAAATAAGACAGAGGCTTGAGGAGCGTCACCCTAGGCGTATGAATCTGGCCAGCACTGGACCCATATGGTATTTCTAACGGCACGCTGCTTGGCTAGGTTTCAGCGCAATAAAAAGATGTCTGTGAGCCAAACAACAAGGGCCAAATGCCAAAAGCCATGGGGGAAAGTCACAGAGGCTAAAGGCCAATATAGACACATACAGAAAAGGGGAAAAAACAAAGAAAGAAAGAAAAAAAAAAAAACACAGAACAGGACCTATCTGAAGTGCCTAAGCAAATAAGCTGCATGTCTGCCAAGAGCGAGCTCAGGGTGATGTGATGAACACAACCTCTCCGTGTTCATGTAAAGGTGAACAAATTTGACAGGGTTCAAAAAATGGTAAAATATTTCGAAAAATACAGAAAGTGCACTGAACTCACCAGGAGACTTCCATCAAGGACATGGGCACTGCTGCAGCGTAAATGGCCAAGTCACCATACAGGTACACGATAATGCAGATGTAGAACATATTGAGACCAACTATAAGGCAAGAAAAAAATGAGGATAATGAGTCCAGAAGCTGAAAGTGCTGTCACTCTAAATATGTTATATATATAAAAACAGTGGTCACCAAACCTCCTTGTGATCCATTTCCCAACTGTGTGTGGCTAAACCCCTATCTAACATTCTGTCTGCTCCCCCTTAACTCACCAGTCAATCAGAGCAGGTGTTCCAGACTGTGGCTAGTACTATACAGCTCAGGAACGTAAATCTCCAGGACCAGGTGGGTGACCACTGTTTTCGAATGATATAATAATCACTTCGATCTAATAATATCTAATCAATGCAATGGTGTCTTGGTTTTTTCAATTAAGCAAAAACAAACAGAGCATGTGCCTATCATTAAGTTAGTGTTTCTATTATTACATGATTGCTCTTATGCTAGGCCCAATACAAAGTAGTGACCCAAATGCATACAATGAGATGCACATTAGATACATGCCAGGTTTGTAGGCATTTTTACGTTCATTATTTTAACTATGTTCCAGTAAATGGCAACTGCAAGCTTAATAGTCAATAAAAATGATGGCATACAAGTCCAAATCCATCAAAGGAGTACATTTGTTACAATAAGCCACTGAATGGCAAACGTTTTACTGGCAGCAGACCTTGATATTAGTCAGAAATAAAAGCCAAAGAATGCGTATATTTTGGCAGCAGAGTGTAGCCCTACCAAGATTCTGTATCCATGCTGCACCCTTCCCTCAACTAAGGGAATATTAATCATGCTAATTAAAAAAGTAATCGCTTTATGATAAACTCTCATTCGCTCTTCTACTCTTACGCCTCACCACCTCCATCCACTGCGGTGTTCTGCCAATCCCAGATGAGATGGAGAGCTTTTGAGAGTGGCAAACAGAGCGGCATGCTGCGTCACACATCCATCACACACTTGAGTTCTAGCGAGAATCTCCACCAGCCGTGCTGGCCCCATCAACCCATTTATTACTGCCAGGCAAATTAGAGCTCACAGTCTATTAAGGCTAAATGAAAAAGCTGAGGCTATACTCTTTTTAGGGCCTTGATTGATGTATCCTTTGCTGGAGGAAAAAGGGCAATAGCTGCCGCATGCTTCCTGTCAATCGTTAAGGCGTAATGTGGAAAATGAAGAAATGTGAAATGTCAGTGCAGACCCTGCACTCTAACCTATAATTATTACATGTCTGTTGCATATGCATTAAATTGTAAAGAATTGTGAAAAACAGCACTGGGAAAAATATTTCATTCACATCATGATACTCACTTGAAAGATTCCATATTAAAGCACAAAACGTTATAATTATAGTTAAATTGGCTATAGTGTCTACAATTTGATGTAAAAAAGACAAAAACAACAAAGCTCTAGTTTTATTAGTTAACACATCAACAGTAGACCTGTAGGTACATAGAATATAAGCTACATTTAAATTCAGCTATTTAAAAGACAAATACATGTAGGAAATAAACAGAATCATGAGGTCTCAAGACATTTCCACTCCTAATGAAAAATTAAATATGTTAAGAATTGCACAGTAATGCAATAATCTATTAAAGCAGCTGAACTACAAAGTACTTATAGTGCTGAGAATATCATGTTTCTATTTGCGTACGAGAGCAAGAGCAGCTCCCGAAATACTGGTGCTGGTACATGAATCACCTTAAACCATTAAGTGAGCTTTTACAAGCCTCTCTTGGTCTCATCTGGGACTAAAATCAAAGAAGAAACACTAAAAAAGTCAATAGGTGAGAAATTGAAATTTTAAGAAACTGCACTAGGGTCTTAAATGTTAAATGTTTGCAAGGCCCTGAGGCTCCTGTAACTGGACTGAATGGAAAACTACACAGCCAAGTCCTCATTGATGTTTTTCCCCTCACAGCAACTACTTCTGTGCATTTTTGTCTCTGCTTTCCATCCACAAGAGCAAACAGTCACTGAAAATGTGGTTTCCACTAAAACTAAATAAAAAAATCTAAAACTAAGCACAGTCAGCATTTCACCAAGTTTCACATACCTGAACAGTAGTTTCACAAAGTTTTTTTTATTTACTCTGCAAGAGACGTTTACATTCATTTCATATTCTTTTCATATGTTCGCATTTCTGCATCGTGATAAAGCCGAGGGGACACTTAAAACAGCGCACACAGAGCGATAAAGCTCATGCCTCCCACTGTCATATCTTCTCTGTGACTTTAGCCAAAGTCGCATTCTAATCAACGGGCAAATCGTTGTTGGCGGGAAGGTTACATTCACACTGCAGACCAGCACAGATAAACCAGCGCCCATCAAAATTCCTGTCAGTTCCTCTGGGCATACATCCATGGCCCTCATCCAAGCCTTTTTGTTTCCCCTTTCTCTCTCATTCTCTGTCAGGTACACATTGACAAGATCTGTATGTCCTTTGTGGAAAAGGGCCTTAGAGAAACAGGTAAAGATGAATTACAACTGTGATTCTGAACAGTTTGATTTGAACGGATTCACTACAGAGACTATTAAAGACATCTTATCGATTTCTTTACAGTGACAGCGATAGGAAGTAATAGTTGGAACGTCTATGATGCAACTGTAGTCACTTTCTACTAGGGATGGGCGATTAATCGAAAAGTAATCGAAATCGACAGTCAGAACCTATAATCGATCAAATTTTTCCAGGTCGATTATTTCGATTACTTTCCCTTTAAAA
>JBBPDC010000028.1:10646320-10658947 GCA_037974485.1 Hemigrammopetersius urotaenia
CAGCACCTGGTATTCCCAGGCGGTCTCCCATCCAAGTACTAACCAGGCCCGACTCTGCTTAGCTTCCGAGATCAGACGAGATCGGGCGTTCTCAGGGTGGTATGGCCGCAAGCATATAAGGTAGGCTTTTGTACTTAAATAAATCACAATTAGTTGTGGGCAGTATAGGTTTATTCAGTGTACCTTTATCCAAAGGTATGATTTTGGAATTACCGTAATACCAGACAGAATTAAGTGTTGAACTTGCATGAGACCACAACCAAAGTCTGAATGCATAAAAACAGCACAAACACTTAGCTTTAACAGTAAGTTAGCACACAAGCACTCACACAAACACAGTTGTGGCCAGTGTTGGAAACATTAGGAACCTGTTTCATCACCTCAAAACCAAATGGGCTAGAAGACCAAGTCAGCTTGTGATTGCAGGGACAAAGCTGTCAACTATGCAAATCCTAGATAAAAGTAACAAATATAATTTTGGTTTAAGCAAGGACCTTTCATCTAATGATGGCGCAGCTAAAACCAAGTCTAGGAGTGGTTTAGCACACTTTCTTTCAATCAGTATCGGTAACAACTTTTAAAAGAGGCGTTCTAAAAAAAAAAAAGAGAGAACCAATGACAGATTTACCTACCTACTGCCCCAAATTATGCTAACAGGATGAGCACACATTAGGGGTGTAACGGTACACAGATGTCACGGTTCGGTTTTCGGTACAGTTCATGATACAGCAAAGTTAAGCAACAACATGTTCTAAAGAATTAGGCTTGGTTTGTTTTCGTTTATTTTAAATAAACAGCAGTGTATTAACCAGTAAACACACACTCTTGCTTATATTTTCATGTATGTTTAAGGCAGCAGAAGTGTTACATCAGTAGGTGGCACTATTGCACCACACTACGACCCAGGTTCATGATTTATTTGTGCTTTTTGGTCCCTCTGTGATTCCGTATTACTTTAATCACGTCTTCTCCGTCGTACCATGTATTCTCCAAAAGACATCATGTACCGAACCATGACAGTTCGGTACGAATACATGTACTGTTACAGCCCTAGCACACATGCCTAGTTTTGATCACTGACAGCAGTTTCCATGACAGATAAATGGCTGAGCCTCTGAAGAGACATTTACATTTACAGCATTTAACAGATGCTTTTATCCAAAGCAACTTCCCTAACTACAGGAGAGAGTCTCCCTGGAGCAACTTCAGGTTAAGGGTCTTGCTCAGGAACCCAGCGGTGCTATGCTAAAGGTAGGATTCGAACCCATGATTCACAGGTAGGTACCCTACACTAGGCCACCACCACTCCAGATAACAGGGTGGACATGGTAATAGGATTTTAAATGCTGATACACTGTCTCAAATTCGATACTGTAGTGAAATGCTAACAATATTTTTTAAATAAGTGAGGGTTTAGGCTACTCTACACACCTCTGTTTTCAGGGGATTCATTTACACAAACACTACTTACCTCATAAAAGATAAAAAGGAAATGAGTGCCAGGCTGACCACCCAACCAGCTGCGGCAAAGGCCTTGGGCATGGTCAGAGCACCAGTACCCACAATCAGATTGAACATGTACACCAAGCCAACCTGTACACACAGAGAAGAGATTCTGTTAGAACTTTTACAGCGACGAAAAAGCAGCTTCTGTCATCACTTTCCATAGTGACAGAACTTGGCCTACTCAATAAGACCCACATCAGCTAGAAAGTCAATATGTTAAATACAAGAGCCTCACAAACCTATGTGTGGGAAATCTATGATGCATAAATCACAGATTGTTGATCTTCACACATTTATACTTCCATGAATGAATTTTATTCATTTCTTTTAGGAAAGCCTATCTGTCCAATCTAAAAAGATTGACAAGTCTCAAAAAAGATTCACAAATGAAGTACTACCGGAGTAACTGGCCTAGTTTTACAAGCCGTCATGGAAAAGGACACACCAAAGCATAAAAAATCTGAAGCCATAAGTCATGTATAAGTTTCAGCTGATGTCAGCCCTTTAAAGGACTTCTGTAACATCTGTAGTCACAGCCTCAGATTGTCTTTTCTGCAACAACAAGCACATTTTTCAGATTCAAACCTTATCACTTCCTTTTTCCCCAATGGCTGAACGAGTAACTTGTAACATGAGAAGTTTAAATCACATGCTTTCACCTGATCTGTCAGCTCAAACTGAGATAGGGAAAATATAGGAATCAAATCTGTGAGGTGCTGCAATTTGGTAAAATTTAACAGACTTCCTCTCATGTGCCTTTAACCACAACACAGTGGAAGGAACAGTCAAACTGAGGAGGAGACAAGACTGAATGCTGTCTCTTTCAATGCGTACACAGAGGAATGTACAGACTTACATTCTAAGTGAAGGTTGACAGCTTTTCTAAATTAAAAATATCCAAGCTACACTATCCGGCAAAGAAATGTGACTTATAACAAACCGTGCCTATAAAGAAATAAACATTTTATGTAACAATAAACCAAAACTCTTTCGACAAAATGACGCACAAAGCACATTGCTTGCAGTTTGTGCATAGGTTTGATAAAACACCAGTGAGGTGTAGCCATTTCTACTGACAAAATGATACTGATAATGATTTCTACTCATTGCCTGCTCGAAAGAAACAAAAATGGGGTTGGAATTCATTTGTGCATCAGAATGCAATACTGTGCATTAATGTTAGAATTTATGTTGCATAAATACAAACAGCACTGTTTGTCCAGCAACATATGAATATTTTGGTATAGACCAGTGAACCAGTACCAAATTAGTTCTGGTTAGTTCTTAGTATTTGATACCCATCAGTACTAAGATTTAAAGAATTCTTAAAATACTACACTACCGTATTTTCTTTTTAAACGGATATCATAATTACTGGGGCCAAAGCCTCATACAGCGACAAAAACAAACAGTATATTCAGCAAAGACGGTCTGTGCAGGCTCAGACATCCCCCCTCCATTACAACTTACACGATCAATAACAAAACAGTGAATCCAGAGCACCCATTATGTGTTCCACACTACATGCAACCCCAAAATGAATGATAATTCTGATGTCTGGTCCTTCAAAACATTACACAGTACAAGAGGTTGGAATGACATGTCCTGTGAATTCAAATGCTTTTTACCAGGTTTGTTCCCAGAGCAGTCAATCAATACTAAACTAATTTATCCTGCCATATCTAATGCACAGAAACGAAATAACAGTTACACAGGGGAAAAAACAGTAACAGACACGGCAAGCAAGGCATAAAAGGGAAACAACAGAGGACAAATACAAGAGACATAGAAATAATGACAAGTCTTGTAAAAAGTCTTGCTTCAGACAAGGACTTACAAATGGTGAGTATGGCTCTCCCGACTCTGTAATACCACCAGCCATGGTTACAGAGGAAAATCAATTCTCAGAAACGTAGAGAACCTAAGAGAAGACACAAAGTCAGCTTTCATTAGAGATTCATGTAACTACAGCAGTAGCAACGTGTCGTCTGAGGACTTGGGTTGTTTTGACACGAATTATAAACACACTACGCTACTTCATGACATAACATCTCACTCTACAGCTATTTCGTGTCAATTAAACACACTAGCGTTAGCTTAAAAGGCGTTTTGGGCACAAAACTTAGAAAGCACGTCTACGACTGGGTGGCTAGTTTATCTTACCTATACTTTATGTCTCAGACTGAATGTAAGTGCTAAAACAACCTAAATCTGATATAACATAGATCCTGCTTACCTGTCCTTTCTGACGGGAGTGCTGACAGTTCCTTTTTAGACTTCTTGCCCAATAAGTTGTTAACTAGCACCTAGCTAGCTAGCTGGCTAACCAAGACAACAAACCAAAATAAAGAACATAACGGGTGATTTCCAGAAAGCCATTAAGCAGAAAAATGGATTCACATGACAAAGCTGCACGTTTACAGGCATATGTCACATAGGTGAACAATGAAAACACTCTGTATAACGCAGTTGCCCATTTCTTGTCCAAGCTAGCTACTTCCCCTGCAGAGCTCCTGAAGTTGAGTTCATGTTGGGCGCCTGAAGGCTCATGCGCATGCGCACAAAGGTCACAAGCCTTCCATTACTTTTTCCTGCAGTCCCACTTCAGGCAACTAATACTTCAGAAAACTTCAAACTTTGTAATACTTTAATTTACTCATAAACACCTGGTGACCAGCGAGTTGCCTCTGTGATTAGAACGTCGTAGGTTTAAATCCCAGGACAGCCAGTGGCCCCACTGAAGTACTATACCCACATATACTACACCGCTGGCTGCCCACTTCTTCACTTGGTGAATGGATTAAACGAACAAACGCTTCACGCTGTGTGCTACATATTTAAAAAGATAAAACACAACCCAAGTAGCTTTGCACAACCATTTGCACTATATTTTCAAATGCATGTATTATATATACATTAGGTGAATGGGTAACCCATTTAAACATGACCTAATCTAAACTGATTAATTGATCATGTTCAAAGGGACCAGGACAGGAACTATCATATCACTTAAACGGTTTTGTTGCCTCATTTTTAACGATCTTCTGCCAAAACGGTCCTGATTGTCAGCTTCCATTAAAAGGTATCAGAGATGCATTTAAATGAGCAAATGAAGAGCAAGATAACCAGAACCCCAATATTTTCTGGCTTTATTTCCCAACCCGCAGCCAGATTTCACAAAAATAAGAAGTGATTGTTTATCACTAATATGGACCATATGCACTCATCTATGATCACTTCTGGCCTGTGTTGAAACATACAGTCCATGGATGCGGAGTCATTGTCAAAATCAGGAAAAAAGCCTCACTGTAACAGACATCTGGACATGAAGACCACAAAAAGTACACAATAAGTACAACCACACCATTCCATTGTTTCCCAGTTGGTAGAAAAGATTTTATTTCCCCATTTCGCAGAATTAAAACAGAAAGTGATGAGATAAATGAGTTTGCACCACAGTGTGGAAGAGGAAAAAACCCTACATCTTAAATCATTCAGCAGATTTTCTCCCAAGTACACAGTACATGCTCAAATGCATCCCCCCTTCCCCCATCCTAATTTTCTGTCGGAACGGGTTGACTTAAAAAAAAAAAAAAGAAAAAAAAAAAAGAAAAAAAGAAACAAAAACAAATGAAAATAATAAAACATGGCAGAAATGGTTGATATAAAACAACAAACAAAATTCTTTAAAACAAAGAAAATAATAAAACTTTTAAAGTCTAAAAAATCTTTGTGCTTGCATGCACAAAAAAATACAAAAAGGAAAAAAATAAAAAAATAAATATCACGAAATTCTAAATAAAATAAAAAAATAAAACATGAGGACAAGTGATCAGATTTTGCAGGAAAATGAGTGTTTTGCTTACTTTAAAAATACATTGCGTGGTAATGGGGAGCTAAACTGGCTCCGCGCTGAGTGGTTCACAGTACCTCCAGAACAGAGTTTTTGTTCAACAATTCTAAATTCCATCAGTTCAGACAGCATTTGTAGTTTTAGGTAAACCATTCTTTCCAATTTCTTGCAAAATTTCATGTAAATATCTAACTTGCTGATGAAAGACAAGGCTAAGAGTATCTTTTCAAAAAATGCCATGTTAGAATTGTTAAATGGAGTAATCCCCCCCTTCCCCAAACATTTTGAATGCCTATTGAGCAACACTTGCAGTCATTTACCTATTTATAGAGCCCAAGTCCTGAGGAAGAAGCGAGTTACAAAAACGTAGAAGCTAAAATTAGATTGTCAAGGCTATTATTGAATGAGCAAAGAAGAGATCTTAAAAATACACCAAGACATTTTCAATAAGGACTACAATAAGTCTCTACTTATCAACAGTTCAAGTCTGAATGGAAAAATGCAAACCAAGTGTACCTTAAGAGACACACAAGCATCTATATCTATACTAGCAGAGACATGGCTATTGCTTTCATGGCTATTTATGACAGTCTGCTTTTTCATCTTTTCTTTTTTGGTATGAGATCAGCCACATATTTACGTATGTGCAAAGATGTCTATGCTTTAAGGCCTCTGTCAAAGTTAGTCCAGGACAGAAAACAAGTGGTAAATGAATTGCAAGTGTTGACAATGGGCTTTGTCCATTAAAAAAAGAAATAAAGGGGGAAAGAGACACAGGAGAAAGCCAGTGCAATTATCTTGAAACTATACCTGTGATTCCATGTTTTACAGCAAAAGAAACCAAAAAAATTCCTATCCACAGCCAAGCGAGGGGGACCAAATGATCAAGTTTCTTTTTCTTAATTCAATCTTAAGTTACTCATTTGTACTTATCTTAAGCTACAAGCCAAGTTGTGGTGCACTGGGCAAAACTGATCAATTTACCAATCAATACTGAGAACCTTACCATTAATCTATTCGCTTAGTTTTGCTCATGGCATCAAGGTGATGCATATACCTACACGTGGCTTTATCAAATGTATAAACCTGTCGGCTTCATTACATAAAAAAATGCCAATAAGTAACAACCAGCTAAACCGACAAGTGATCAATACACTGCTCGCAAACGTGCAATGTTTTTTTTTAACATATCATTGTCTAGAATAGTGTCATGTTGTGAAACATGCCTTTAACCAACAACCTTAAACATAGTCTATGTAAATCTGCTGGACTGCTGTCTGTAAGCATAAAAATTCCTTAAGAGAAAGTGCATTAAAACCACTCACTTGGTTTCCTACAGACACCTTACCACTATTGTTTAATTTTCATTATATACTTTAAAAAAAAAAAAAAAAAGCACTAGCAGCATGTTCTTTTGCTCTACAGGAAGGTCAGGCTGCAGTATGGTTTTCAGAGGAGCACAGGTAAATGCGAAAAACAGCTCACGATGGGATGATGTACTCCTGCCAAAGGACAACAGAACACTGACCCATGCTGTCCCCAAATGGAGAGAAATGGAAAGACAGTATTAAAGCTAAGCCAACACTGTTGTGATGTGTGTTGATTCTGAAAAGAAGAAAAATCTCTTAAAAAGGGGAGAAACTGGTTAAAAAAAGAAATTTCAAACTGAAAATCTGACACCTGCACATTGCACGGAGTTCTCCAAGGGTCTGGAGTACATGCAAACCATATTCTCATTCCCTTATCTGAGCAAGCACAAGAAAAGAAAAAGAAAGAAAAAAAAAAAAAAAACACTCAGCACTACAGTTACGGTTCCAGAAGGGCGTTCTGGTTACAGCAGAATTAGGGGGTTGACACAAAACACGGTGGAGCACTTTTTCCCAGATGGGGAGAAACATGAACCCGAGTTAAAACCAAGTTCTGGCCACGTTACAGAGCAGTAACAACAATGAACGGCCAGGAAAGATGCAATACACAGCCTGAAAGCGAGACTATATGCACTGTATTTACTGACAACTAATGATCTATTTAAAATGTTGAAATGTACTTCTCCCTATTGTTGAAAGCGTCTCGTGCTTCACCTCTAGTCATTAATCCCTGCGGTTAAAAATGAATATATAGTATATTGATGTGTTCAACCAATAGCTCTTAAGATATTGTCTGTAGTTTCTTATTTATGCGTTAGGGTACACAAAGGTTGTCCAGGCAAATAAAAGAGCTTTGCCTTAAGCTTTGTCTAAAAAGTGTGCAGGTCTACGTAACACGCTTTGTGTGCTATAGGCGTCTAGCTGAGGTGGCAGGGCTTGACTAGACAGTTCTATTGGTTGGGTGCTTTTGGTGCTACCCAGCCCTCCCCCCTCCCGTTAGCACTCTCCTCCTGCACGGAGATGAGCAGTGGAGTTATCAGCTGGCGAGGCATTCCTACCTACCTCCCTCCCTCTCCCCATCTATCCCAGCCTAGATCCCTTTAGCTTCCATTTATTATTTTTTTTAAGTTTAAAAAGTCCTACTTCGACCGTGGGACGCTAAATCACGGCGTTTGTTGCAGAGGTTGGTTCCCCTAACCCCCTCCCACCCTTTCCCACCCTCCCTCACAGAGACACAGGGTGCGGGGCCGCCCCGATACACAGACCGTCGCACCATTCTCCCCCCCTCCAACAGCAGGGCAGTGCAATACACAGACATGGATGAGTTCCCCAGTAACCCTCCCGTAGATTAGACCTGAGAAGCAAGAGAGAAGAGAGATGAAATGTTCATCATTTGGAACAAATTGTTCAGATTTTCCATTTCAGTCAAGGGCCAAGACTACATTATCATTGAATGGGGGGAGGTTACAGTTTTCCATTTACCCCAAAAAAAGATTTGTCTCTCAAGATCCACATTAGTTTTGCTTCTTTCACATACAGAGCAGTAACACGTCTAATAGGACAGTGTCTCTTAGTTTAAACAAGTCACTCAGTTCCTTTTGTCATGGCATGACTTTCTGCATGAGGTCATTGGCGGTTTAATGCTAAACTGTTCAGTGTTTAAAACAATTACAAACAGCCCAGAGTGAATATGATATAGGGATTCACGTACCTAACAGGCGTGTCCTGTGTCGTTTGGGTGGGCGCATCTAAACGCCATAGCAGGCCGACAGCCGCTCCTTCAACTGTGGGGGGAACTGCTCAGAGAACTGCTGCCAGTTCTCTTCCCCCACCTGGTCCTTAAAGCCATGCAGGATCTAAAACATACAGCATAGAAGTTACTCCTGGAGATATTAATATTTATAGATAATAATTATAATATTAATAAAGTTTGCAGAGTTAGTCCAAGTTGGTTTGTGTGTACCTTGTAGAACATATCTCTCAGATCATCTTTCGGGTTCACCCAGGAGGCCACGGCATCACAGAAGAAGATAAAGTCCTACAGACAAATACACCCAATGTTCACTCTTAAAATAAAAAGTCAGTATTCTGAACACTCAACTTGCAATATTCATATTCAGTATTAACTGACTGCAGTACAATTGATGAACTGTGTTTAATCACCTGTACTACACCTCCAGGATTCACCCCAATCATTAAGCAGATGCCTCTGAAGGCTGAATCTTTCTCCTCGTTGTCCCTGATGTTTCTCAACGATTGGCACCTGAAAGCAGAATGCATGGAATAGTTTACAAGAGTGTCAAATTATACACATAAAATCAGCTAAACGGTGGAAAACAATTTTTAAGGGTGCACCACTCACCAAGGTCGAATAAACTGAGGCAGCATAGGAGCCACCTCCTGCGGACAAACATATCCCAGTCGACCAATCGTAATGGCTGTTACAACAAAGAACAAGACAATGCGTCAAAACAAAGAAGAAGAACTCTATGCACTACAGCATAGAAGCATTTAACTCACAATGAACCTACTGCCACATTCAAACAATTAGAACTGAAATTCCCCTTTAAACTACTGCAGCTCGTCACAGATAAAGTGGCACAAAAGGGAAATGAGTCATGCCATAACTATAGTACCTGTGTTTTCCAGGAGAGTCTTGGGTGTATTGGGTCTGTTTATTATCTCCACAAGGTTGTTAAGCACCAGCCCCACATATGGTTCCATCTCAACACCTGATGCCAAGTCAGAAAACAGCAGTCAGCAACAAGAAAGGAAGAAACATCTGAACACTACTGAGCGCTCATCAGCTTTGCTTTTGCTGCTGCACCAACAATTAACAAAAATGTTTTTATGAAAGCAAAAAGTATACAACCATTTGTGATGGCAGACTCAATCAAAAACACCACTAAAATTATACTGCGAATACGTTTTCAGGTGCATTTTCCTCAGACCCAGGTCAGAAATAAACGCAACTGAAATCATGCTAGCAGTACAGAGCAGAAACACTTTAAATTTGATTTAGACTTCTGAGAGCTAGCTAGCCTCTGCCAACAGGAAACTTACATGCTACACAAATACGGAGTAACACTGGCACTACTAAAAGCAAATATTAAGGGGAAAAAATACCTTAAAGATTCAGAAAAAAAATGCAACAAACTCACTCATTGGTTAAAGAAACATCAGATTAGGTGGGTTCCCTCAGATTATCCTCTATTATGTTTTTCCCCTTACTCTGTAGACCAGGGATCATCAAACTTTTTGAAACCAAGAGCTGCTTCACGAGCCACATGAAGTATCGAGCCAAATGAAGGGCTACCAGTTTGATACAGAACAGTTTACCTAAACTTCATGTATAATAAACATGTTTTAAAAGATTTTATTTAGATATTGTCATTTTCTAATCTATATAAATGCAAATGTGCTTAAAAGAAGAATAGGTAACAGGATCTAATTAAATGTTGCTCACTGGGGAGTGCTATTTTTATAACAGGTCCTCATGTGGGCCTTGGGGGCACCACGTTTACGACCCCTCATTCAGACTTTGCACTTTTCAATGAAAACTGAATCAATTTGTACAAACATTTGATTTACCATTAAGTGCCAGTTGTGAGGTAATGATTAAAATTCCACCCATATAAAACAATACTGAAAATAGCTTCAAACAGAACGCATGACAAAAAAATGTTGCCTTCCTGTTTTCACTAAAAACACAGAAAATAATCCCAACTCCCTTCCTATCTCACCTGAACAATCACCTGCTGCCTGCTTGCTGTCACCTGAGCCTGTAGAGACACCAAACACTGTGACTAGTCTGTCTGCAGCCTACCATGCCAAAACCAATGCGCACACTCAACTAAGAGGCTCAAAAGTCCCAGCTGCAGGATTGAGGACAGACGCACAAGCATGCGTGATCACACACACACACAGCAGATGTCTAAAATGCCTTGCCAAATTTAAATGGCACAGATTGTTTTGATGAGAGCATCACAATACAAGTCTATGCAGTAATAATGAAGTCTGCCAGAGCGCTCCAATTCAGGTAACAGAACACTCAAGTCCAAAATTCTGGAAAATTCTGCTGTTTGATGCACTGACCATGCTGGCACGTGTATCTCCCTACAGGACCAGTCATGCATGCATGTAAATTAGACTTACCCATCTGTATGGAGATTTCACCAATGGCCCAGGTAGCATTGTTGCAAACAGAGATGAACTCTGGGTTCAGGTTGAGTCCCAAGATAGGCATGAACTCAGCTGCAGACACACAAATCATTAATTCATAACACCCCTCACACTCAGCAGTGTGGTTCAAACAGCTACACATCCACCACTATTAAATTCTGGAACTACAGCTCAGTTGTTAATAGATTAAATAATTTTAGGTCCTGATCAATATTTAATTTAGCAGCTCATACTGACCTTAAAGTTCTGATAGCAAATGTACTTTTACATTTAACATTTTGATTTTCTTTTAATTCTGATATGACTGTTGTCAACTGTTGACTGTGGGTTCCCAGTTTTCACTGCACTTAAATCAAAACAGTAGAAACGCAATTTTAAGAAAAAGCAATAAGCAGCATTATAAGCTCTCAGGGCAGGATTATCCATAATTCTTTGTGGTTTTGCTGAAAGTAAATTATCCCTCAGGATATTTCCATCAGGAAAAAACTGACAGCTTGAAATTTTCATGGGTTTGTTTTGTTTGAAACACTGTACATTGTGTGTAAATTTAACCAAAAAAGTTTTGATCCTTTCAACCTGCATTGCTATCAAGCATTAAACCAGGCAGACACTCCTAGTAAGGTTTTGTGTCTTTAAGAGGGATCATTGTGGCAGCAATTACAACTTTCTTTTGGTGGCATCATCATTATCAAGTGGGATTTATGAACATTTATACAAAAATTAATTCTAAAGCCACACAACCTATGTATAAAACATCTCAATATTTGACATCTAGTTTATGATTAAAGCAACGCTGTCTAAATAATTGCATGTAAAATACTATAAACACTAGTTTACACTACACACTGCATTTTTAAAAAAAAAAAGTAATGGTACCAAAAGCTCTTACCAATGCAGGGCTTCACATGAAGGAAGCAGGCTTTGGTCAGATCCCCCAGCAGAGCGAAAGAGCTCTGTCTCACCTCTGGCATGGTGTCCTACGGACACAAAAATTCCTTTTCAAAATATGCACAATATACAATCCAATATTTCATTTCTAATTACATATCTTGTGTGTACCTGCATGCACTGAAAAAGCAGAGTCATGATGTTGCTCCGGGCAACCAGTTGCTCCACATGGCCACCCAAACCTTCAGCCAGTCCACTGAGCAGGTCCAGAGCCACAATCATGAAGTCCTTATCAGGAGCCTCGTACTGCTCTGGGTGCTGGTTATACATCTACCATGAAGATAAGGCACAGGGCAAAAACATGTTCAGGAAAACCAATGTGCAATGTGTTCATGTGTAATGGATGCAAAGATTATATACAGCTCTGACACCTATCTGTAAAATAGAATCGTTACCAAATTCCATTCACAAATATTGCAGCAATTATTTGAATATGAAATTTACTAACTGTAAACTTCTACACCACTAACAATTTGCAAATGTTAAACAGGGGGATCTTAACTTTTCCAGCATATACATAAGAGGTAAATGTCAAATTAGAACTAAGAGGTAAACTTAAATAACTCCAATTGTCAAACATTTAAATGGTCATTTCATTAAATGTTAACTTTGACTACCAATGAAAGAGCTAGCTGGCGTTAATCACCAACTAAAGATTCTGGACAGCAGTAAGGCCGAGCTGATGTATACTGCCAAGTAGTGCTGCCACTAACGACTAATTTTCTAACGATTAATCTTTCGACTAATTTTTCGATTAGTCGATTAATCTAA
>JBBPDC010000028.1:10659047-10673404 GCA_037974485.1 Hemigrammopetersius urotaenia
GGGGGTGTCGATTACTATACAGCACCTATTCCAACCAAGCTGTCAAAAAGCAGCATTACAGAGTTCAAGTCCCAGCCCCAAGAGAGCAACCAAATTACAAGTTTAATACAAATAAAAACGACTAGGATGAAAAGACAGATTTAACGCATGCTGACAGGAAAGTAAATTCGATTTTTTTGATTCAAGGATGACAGTGAGGGTTGTATGTGCACTCACCATTGCCTGAGCGAGGGTTTTCTGAACTAGGGTGACACAGCGCTGGTATACTGGCTCACAATATGGAAGGAAGCCACTCTGTAGAGCAGTGGCCACTGATGACAGACACTAAACAGATAACAAGATAGTCTTAGCATGAAACCTTCTCACTTTACTACATGGTACTGGTCATCTCTGCATCCGCCCCATTCTACAAATAAATCCATCACCTCCAGCAAAGGGAACAGGTCCTTGTCCTCGTCTTTCAGCTCATTCCATTTCTGAATAAGAGGTGGCATCAGCTTCTGGATATACTCCTGTGAGAACAACCAAAATATGCAAAATTCGGCATATATAAAACCAGCATGTTTATACAGTTCATTTAGTATTTAAAAAAAATGCAGTAAAAGAAGTAGTCCCTTGTGTACTCAAGCACATTATACAATTATACACAATTATACTTTTAATTATTCTTGTGCACCCATCATTAATAGTGTTCTGAAAACTCACAGGCTGATTGAGATGGTGCCCCACAGAGTCAGCCAGCGTTCCAATGGCATCATACAGGATGAGAAGGTTTTTGTGCTGGTATTTCCCAAAAGCAAAGACCAGTGTGTCTAGAATAAAGCCCAGATAAGGAACCAACTCAGTACAGGCCTCTTCCTCCAGAGTTGCAAATGCACTATGGGAAACAGATAAAAAGGAAAAGTTATGCAAAACTTTAAGACAGTACATCATAGGACTGCATATAACAATTTGTTAAGTTTAAAATTTGTGCAGTACTGAGACTGCAGAAGGTTGCAACCCATTACAATTGTTCACTATGCACAGTAATGTCCGGATTCATGCAGGCCAAAAAAAAAAAAAAAAAAAAAAGAAAATAAAAGAAAGGTTTTTTAATTGCTTTTGAAAATGCTTCAAAATGCCTCAGCTGCAATATCGCAACGTATCCATATTGTGCAGCCCTGGAAAGTAACATTAATTTGGAACATTAAAGTGTTCACCATGACAGCTTGCAACTTCATTGCAGGTCCTTTGAACGAAGCAAGGTTTAGCCGCATCTTTGAAAAGACGAAGACAAACACACCTGCAGGCAGCCTCCTGCACTCTCTTGTTGCCATCAAGGATTCGTTTGAGCAGCTCTGTCATGAGGGGTTTGAGGTAGGAGTCGGGCGGTTGGCTCACCACCCAGTGAGCGTAGCGGCTAAGTGTCCAGCATGCAATGGAACGAACCAGAGCTTTCTTATCACACAGACACTGGATCAGGTGGGGAATCAACTCAGGCAGGTAAGGAACCATGCCCTGTACACAACCTACCGAGGGGGAGAGAACACAAAAAACAGTGAGAGGGAGCAAGAAGACAATTTAACAGATAATGCCATTTAGAAATACAAGCACAACTGAAGTTTGAAGCAACAGCCATCTACAAAAACATGGGCAGAATTTCAAGAAAAACTGTTTGAAAAAAACTTTTGAATACAAGAGTGTAATAATATATAAACATTTCAATAAATTAATAACTGCATTATCCGCATAGCTAAATAAATATGGGTCTGCCACAGGTTCAACCTACCCTCAGCAATTGCTCCCAGTACCAGAATGCCAGACTCCTTGATGACCCAGTCTGGGTGGAATAGCAATTCCTTCAGCAGTGGAAGTAGGTGGGGCAGCAGGTCATCCCGGAATACATTCGCCAACACATCCAGTGCTGCTGCGGAACATTTACCTGGAGAAAGATCGTCAGCTCAAATTTTAGCCAAAGGTATTATGAAAATGAAAATTACAATTGAAAATGATTTAGTCTACACATTAGATATATTAGGGCAGCACAGTATGCATAATAGACCATATTAACTATATTGCAATATTATGCTACCCCTTACAATGCACAAAAACCCACTGAAATACTACTATAGTTCTTCAGGAGTCCAAGTAAAATAACTATATTTGTTGGATCATCACTGTCCAAAGAAATGTGTTTGGAATTAGTCAGGACACTCATAGACGACTGTTGGCATACTGCAGTATCATGCAACATTATTCTTACAATTAACAAACTATATTGCACCTGCCCAAAACATAGCACATTCAGAAAAATGAAGTGGGTCAATTTCAGTTTGGTTCTAAAGATATGATACAAGATGCATAGCTTCTTCACTCCCACTGCAGTGGATCAGACAGTATGAATACTTGAACATCACGGACAGTCAAGTTGTAGCTTGTCATCACCTCCACTGAAACCAGATGATTCTCACCAGCATGAATGGTAGTTCCCAGATACATTTAATCCATTTATATAACATTTTGATTTGGTGCTATGGATATACAGGAGTCAGAAAGAGCATGCAGCACACAGAAGAAATCCTAACCATTCAAGGACACATATCTAGTGTAGATAGGATGATGAAGTATGAAACAGAGATGTGACGTGTACTTACGTAGATTCCAGTCAGACAGAGTGTCATCATCATCGTCATCATCTTCATCAATATCCTCGCCCTCTTCTCCCTCTCCCCCCTCGTGCTGCAGTGTGACTGTGCGGGACTTGTGAAAGCGGGGTTTAATGTCTTGCTCGCTGTCTGGAATAGCCTCGTCCTCCTCCACGTCACCCTGAAGTGGGAGTACAAGGTCAAATAGATATGAGCAAACAGACAGGCTTTCTAGTCACAACAGTCCAAGAGACTACATGATCAGAACATCATGATTTGAAAACTCTTAATCTTGTTCTCGTTTTCTGACTAGGGAACATAGGGTCAAAGGATTTCATTAAAATAATTGCAGCAATAGTTTAATACAACATTGCTGTCAGAGTGAAGTGATTCATTTTAAGGGGCACATAGCTGGAAAACATTTAAAAGCACCAGGAAAACTCTAGACTGGGCTAAAGTGATGAATGTGCTAAGATCAAGTTCTAATTTTAACCATGTAAAACCATTCTTCCCTGCAAATCAGATGAGTTAAGATAAATCACACCTCCAACCCACACACTTTAGATGCAGAGCATAATCGCTGTAGTGGTTAGCAGTTGCATCTGACATCACGAGTTCTGATAGATGCAGCTTCAAGGCCTTGGGTCAGACAGTATGAATACATGAAACATCATAGAGAAGTCTCAAGATCAAAGACATCGTCATCCCCACTGACCGGCTATGAGCAGATCAAATACTCCTAAAAGGGCTGCAAACAAAGCAGCAGCAAATGTGTTTTTACCTTCAGCAAGATGATGTCGATTTCGGAGTACTTCATTCCATTCACCAGAATAGGAATCAGCCTAAAGAGGGTCACATTAACATGAGTGTATTTTCAGTTTGTTCTTAGACTTTGACTTTCTTTGTTCTTTACACTTTTATTTTCAAAAGAACATCCTTTAAAATGAAATGCACGTGCTATTTATGTCAATACAAGAAATAAATGCCGTGAATATTAAGCCTCTATAGCATGTGCAAGTCTCAATGTTTATGCAAAGACAAAAATCAATCTCTCCAAGAGTTCCGGGAGAATGCTGAAAGGAATGCCAAAATTAGCCAGGTCATACGATACTCAGGGTGCTAATGGGTGTGCGGAATCGGGCTGCAGTGGATCAGACAGTATGAATACTCAAAGCATCACTAGCAGTCAAAGCAAATCATGTCATCATCTCCATGGCGACAGGCTGGATGTTCAGCGAATGCTGTACCCATTGCCCATCTCCACCCAGCAGGGCTAGCAGCCATTCTATTAATATGAAGGTTTGGGTCAAACCCGACAACAGGAGCTAATTCCCCCAATTAGAATCAACCATATCCCCAGTCACGTCGACTTACTGAACAAGGTGTCCAGACAGCACATCCTTACAGATGGGCTGCTCAGCCAAAGTAAGCCAGAACTCGCAGGCCTCAAGAGCAACATTCTCATCCGGGTCTTGTGTACGCTGCAGCATGTACTGAAAAGCAAAAACAACATGTCAAAAGATGGCAAGAGTTTGAGTTAAAGTTAAGTGGAATACTAATCAGCAATCTCAGGACCACCAACAGCTTCAAAACTAAACTGGGTAGAGCAAGTGTTTTAATATTCAGTCCAGACAAACATTTTACTCTACATGTCTCATACATAAACTCATGTGCTTACTACTACAGGTGGGCAATATCGATTTTACAGCTCAGGACGATGTGGTTTTATGAAAATCAATTTTATTACTTATTTTACACGAGCAGCAAAAGCAGAACTAATGCAACGCACCGTTCTATATGGGTAAATTAGTGTGGCGCACCCAAACACTGTAGCAGTGTTTGTGCCCAAGAAAAGTCCTGCTACATCTGTTAAATGGAATTGGTTCTGTTTTGTGAAGTCTGACACAGACCAAACAAGTCCTGTGTCTTACAGCTTAAGCAGCGCAGCCACTGACGGGATCCCGGGCAACACGTTGTGATAGACAGATGGGCCTTAATGTTGAAAAGGTTGAGAACTATAGGTCTAAAAATCGGCCCGGGCATTGTGAGCCTTGACCGGCCCACCACTTTTTTGAATTGTGTTTATTCCGCTGCAATGTATCTGGTACGCAAGTATGTTCAGAAACTGTCATTTTGACATCCATCCATCTATCCATCTAGAAGAAAAGAATATATCTCAATATATATTGTTACCGCACATGCTTCAAATTATACCACAATATAGATTTTAGGCCATATCGCACAGTCCTAGTTTAAATTCTGCTGTTTGGGGATATTGAGTGTTTGTGATTTTAGGGTGAAGTTTACATTGGACGGTCCGTGTAAAGCAGCCCTCGAAAGTTTGTGAACCCTACCGAATTTTCTATATTTCCGAGTAAATGCCCTACAACCTGAAGTCCTACATGTAAGGTAGAGAACCCAATTAAACAAAAACGATTCCGAATTTAAAACTTATCGTCATAGATAAAGTAGAAAATGCTTTTCTCTGTGCAATGAAGTTGATGAAGTTGTTTCTTTGCTGTCCACAGGGGAAAATGTACCACTAGAATTAGCAGTTGAAAGTGAAAAAGTAGTTAGATGTATTTTAAAAGAACAGGGATCTATCAAAGCCTGATCTTTAACGTGTTTGTGGAAGTAAAGGAAAAAGCTGAAAAATAGGAAATTTAAGACCATTGTTACCCTCCCCATAAGTCATCAGCCTACAACAATAAATATAGGGCAAAGCTGCAAGGATAAGGCTCTCCAAAAAGAATGCTGCCGTGTGGACACACTCAAAGGTTACTAGAGAAAAAAATGTTTCATGCATTTCAGTATAAACACACATCTGCAAAACACAATTTGGGACTGTTTTGTTGCATTTGGGCCAGGACAGCTTGCCTACATAGATGAAATAATACATCCTGAATTATTCCAGCCACTTCTAAAGAAACAAAGACCATAAACTGAATCTCAAGAAAAAAACGCTGGCTGGGTAGTGATAAAACCACTTTGGAGATTCTGTGTAATTGTTTTGTGTTTTGAGTTTTGTGGGCTCCAGGACGCATGGTTCACTGAAGCCTTTTCTGCAGTATGAATGGAAAGAAAGCGGTATTTGAGCGTTTATTGATTCATAATTCTGTGGTACAGAAAACCCCCACCCCACCCCCCAAAAAAAATTAGTTATTTGGGGGACAAAAATCGTGACACACCATTTCTGCACAAGGAGGGCACATACATTAAAAATAAGGGTTCATATATTTTCCCTCACAGACATGTAGTCCTGGATCTTTTTCTCAATAGAGAACTGTCCAAATATAACATCTCATTTGTTTCTTTCTTTAGGACTTCATTTGTGCAAACATAGTCTAGAAAATTCTAAAGAGACCAGAGACTAAAAGTCCCTGAAATACAAGAAACATCTAAATAGCTGAATGGCCCTAAAAGGAAACTAATGACTGGTGTGACGGGGAAAAGCGGGGCTTACCTGAACGATGCTGTGCATGTGTGGGATGAGTCTGTCAATACGAACTTCAAGAAGCATGACCAGCGCACGACACACATTCTTCCTCACTTCAGAGTCCTCATCTGCAGCCAGCGCAAAGAGACTCTGACATGCCACAACAGGAAAGAGGAGTTAGACAAAACGTAAGGGGTGTCTGCAAAACAGTCAACTAACGATAGTTGCCTGACTGCCTCTCTCCATGTTAAAGTTCTCACAAAACTAATGAGAAGTAAGGCCATGAGTAGTTACCTCAATGAAAGTGTCAATGTTATCCATCAAAGCTTGAGCTCTACCAATGATAAACTGGTTCACACAAGCAATGGCATGAGATCTGTAGACAAGGAGCATCAAACAATCCATCATCAAAAAACCAATGTAAGATATCTGTCAGGCACATGGACAGCTATCTAATGGATGCATCATCGTTAAGGTAGAATATGAGAAAATGGTATGAGCTACTGACCTTATCTTGGGACTACAATGCTTGAAGAATTGAAGGAACTTGGGGATCATGATGTTTAGAGGGCGATTCAGCGCATCACTGTCTAGCAATTCTGAGGAGTCTTCACAGATCTTCTGCAAAGCTCCAAACGAACCCTGAACACACAAAAACACAAGGAAAACAGTCATGAATAAACATGTCAAAATGGAAAGATATAGTAAAAAATAAGACATTTTCATCATCTCTTTGGTAAATGCTTGATGCAACACGGTTAAATCACGGATGTTTGTAGAATGATGTACGTGGCTTACTCTGCCAAAGTAGGAGGCTGGTGGGGACACTCAAGAGCACAACATTGCATTTGTTTTTATCCATTTGTGTAATGGAGCCTGCTGTGACATCAATACCAACCAGATCAATGCTATCAAATAAATAAATAAAGTGGCCCCTTATAATCATGCGTGAACACACCACAGCACACAGTGTGAACAATGTGAAATTCTCTCTGCATTTAACCCATTAACCAAGGAAAACAGGGGCACCCAGGAAGCAGTGTGTGGGGACAGTACTTTGCTCAAAGGTACCTCAGTGGAGTCACTAGCAGTCCAGGGATTCAAACACAAAACCTTCTGGTTGCAGAGGCAACTACCTAAACACTAGGCCACCATAGCTGCTCCTTAACAAATATTTTGCAGCCCTTAGACAAAATGAAAAATGAGTGGGAAGACTATAATGAGTAGCACAAGAGAGAAGTTAGTAGGAATTTGCAAACAGACATAGGTGGCAATGCTGACCTCACAGGTGTTATAATCCTCTGAGTTGAGCAAGTTGCAGAGCTGAGGTAGCAGCTCAGGCCATGTCTGGAGCTCCCCTTTAGAAGCAATGGTCGTGATCAGGATACCTGGGTGGGAAACAGATACCGATTATAAACGCTAGTTACTTTCAGCAAGTCTTAAGAACACATCACAAGAATAACTACTGAGTTTGCACCAGTACAAATAAATCAATCAGCACACTAACTACTCTGATTTTAGCACAAGAAAATATGAAGCCTTATTAGGAATATAAAAAGGGTTACGGAGCACGTATGTTTATTATACAAATGTTAGGAAAAACAACAAGGAAAACATTTCTCTGAACCGTATGAGCAAAGAACAATTATGCACCCTTAAATGTTCCTAAAAATGGATTGTGCAGGGTGGGTTGGGGCACACACAGCACAACAGGTCACCTATAAAAATCATGTTTAAGATCCAAGTGCAGCACAGCCTCACCAATGGTAGCCCGGATGAGGGGGGATGGGTCCCCAATGTTGCTCAGACATTCTTGCTTGATGAAGTCTGCCACCGCAGGAGGGAAGTTCTGGTAGTGAGCCTTCACATTGTTCTTCAAAATCAAACCACTGAGCGAACGCGTCGGCTCATCTGTGAGGTGAAGAAGAGACAGGTCCTCACAAATGGGGATCGACTGGAAGTGTGAATGTGTGAATGCCGCACGGAACATGCAGCCACAAAAAAAAGAAAAGATATCAGGCTGTGGTAAAGGCCTGACGTGGTGAGTGGTACAAAAGAGGAAACAGAAGAATGGTAAACAGGAACAAAATAAAACAAGATGACCTAGACAGGGACAGGGCAAACTCAAGTAGACATTTGGTACAGAGACAACAATCTTCAGCAAAGCATTAGAAATGCATAAAACTCAATCTATAGCAGGATGGTTGGATTTTTAAATTGTGTCCCCCAGAAAACAAGAGAGGCAAAATCATTGGAAAATTATTGCAAATATCTTTTGGGTGCTTTATGCTACATTGATCATCAGTAGAGAAAGCTGATCAGTATCTAGGACTGTTGTCACTGGACCAACAAGACAAGGAATCTTTTATCTAAGTTTTAAGCAAATACATAATAGAGATAAGATCAATATAACCGCAAGATACATGAACATTAGGGTAGTTCCTGATTTTGACAGACCCTGTATACTAACTTGCACCTCATAGATGAAAGAATTGCCATTTAGTTTTAGATGAAAGCCCTACCTTCAGACTTCAATCTCGTCAAGACAAAAATGAGATAGTTGTTGAAGTCAGGAAACTGGTTCAATTGCTCCAATTTCTGAAGGCAGGGTTAAGGGGAAAAGCACTCTGGGAAAGCATTTGTGAGTCAAACCTATCAAGCCTCTTTTGACACCCATGCTCCACCAGCTGCGATAATGATAGTAAGTGATTATGTAAAAACCCGTAATTCACTGTGAGTGCATTGGAGCCTGCCTCGACAGCACAAGGCTGCAACAATAGTGGAAATCACAGTGTCTCCTCACATCACCCCAAGTCTCTCTGTCTCCATTGCTATGATTACAATTACAGCACTGGTAATTCGAATGCAAATCGATTTGCCTAACACAAGCAAAAGGGCTATATATTGCTAATAAAGCATAGCATTATGTAAATACAGAGGGATCGTAAATAAATACCACAGTACTGAACAGATCCACCTGGGTACAGTTCAGACAAAGAAAACGACTTTCAAAATTGTGAAGGATACTTGCTGCACAGCTCTCTGTGTGGCTGTGTTTGGGGACTGAGAGTCTTTCAGGAGCTGAAGGACCTGCTGAAGTCCCTGTTCATCCGGCTGCCACTCCATCCTACAATCAATCAAAAGTGAGAAAAGGTCTGCACAGCACAGGAAATATACAAAAATACTCCATCAACAAAAGTATTGGGACACCTGGTCATTACATCAACAAGGAATTTAAAACGCAAAGACTAATATGGCAATGGTCCCCCTTTTGCAGCTATAGCAGGTTCCACACTTCTTGGAAGGCTCTCCACAAGATTTTGGAGTGTTTCTGTGGAAATTCATACCCCTTTATTCTTTAAAACAAATATGAGGTCAGACACTGATGTTGGACGAAAATTTCTGTTCCAATTCATCCCAAAGGTGTTGGATGGGGTCGAGGTCAGGGTTCTGTGCAGGAGTAGAAAAGGACCTTTCCCAAAACACTGTGCCCACAAAGTTGGAAGCATGGTGGTGTCTAAAATATCTTGGTATGCTGAAACATCAAGATTGCCCTTCACTGGAAGTAAGGGGCCATCTGAATTAAGTGGTGTCCCAATACTTTTGTTCACACTGTAACTTCTTAACGATGATCTGAACAGCATAGAACTTTTCACAGATTTTTCACGTTGGCCTGAAGTGGAAAATATATGGAAACGAATAATATAAACCGTGCACAAAAACTAATGAATAAGGAGGTAACTTCAAATTGGAGCAGCTATATAAGTAATAAGACTGCTCTCAAATCAGCTATACCCTTGGAATTTATTTTTTCAGTTCTGAAGGCTTAGTGTGGGGGGGCTCTTCAGCCAAACAAAGAGCTCAATGTCCCGGACACTGTCATTAATCCCCAAATAAACCTGTGCCACCTGGTTCGGCTGCTATCTAATCTAGCCTAGTTTTCCAGCCTCAAAAGGCTCCTAACACAACAGTTGACATTACACAGCTGGCTCGTTATTCCTCAAACGTGGCTGAACACCACTTTCTGGAGCACCATGAGACCCAAACAAAAGTCTAAACTTTGGTTCGCCTTTTAAAAAGCCACATTCGGACATGAAAACTCGTTTTTCACCACATTATTAGGACCAACTTCCTTCATCAACAAACAGGGAGCTAGCAACAGTGAGGAGTTTACTGGTAGCTAGCTGGCGACGGTCCGTTGGAATGAGTTCTCCTTGTTGCGTCTTGAGATTAATGGATGAATTAAGTTTTAGGCAAACGTAACAAGCTTTAGGTGCTTTACAGGCGTCATGGACTCAAACGAGTCGTGTAGTTCGCAAATTTAGCCTGTTAGCAGCATGCCGCTACTTAGCATGCATGCTAACTAGCGGCCTCTCTCTGGCCATGTGTGAAATTCGCCCGGCGCCTCTAACAGCAGGCCAATTCTTCACCACAAACACAAAACAGTGACTGCAATCACACACGAATGTTTAATGAAGGTCAAACAAACGTCTCCACAAATATCACCGAAGGAGGAAAGCCTGTGCTGCACGAGATGTTGAAATAAACGTGATCCAGCTTAGCTAAGCTAACGTGCTAACCTGCTCGATTTGAAAACAACAAAGTTAAAATCCAAACAGCAACAGACAACAGAGCTCTCACAAGCTCTCAGACAGAAAAGTAGACTTCATTAGCCCGGTATGCAACTTACAAAGCCCGTGTAGAGGTCTGTAGAGCCAGAAGGGACGCATGCACCAGTGTGTGGACAGTATGAGGAGCTGCAGGCTGAGGGAGGGCTCTGATAGGGTCTTAGCCGGCTCTGGGTGGGACCCCCACGGCTCTGGAGCGTCACTCTACCGTCATCCACCAGGACCTCCCTACAAACTAACAGTCCGGGACCAAGTACTCATTATTTATATTTTTGTCTAACTGTTCTACCTCCACCACGTGTCAAAAGTTTTATCACACATTTTAACTACTTACACATTTTAAAAATCAATATATTTTAAAAAAGAAATAAAAGAGATATACAGTTATACAGGGACATACAGAGCTGCAAGTCTTATCTCATTGCACTGTACATGCATGTGTAATGCAATGACAATAAACATATTCTTATTTATTGTAATAAGTTTTGCCTTCCTTTGCATCTCCACCAAACTTCACATCTACAACTCCTCCCTCTGTCACACGTCCATGCAATAATCTGTGCAATAACCTGTTGCTACATTGTACCACGAGCGTCTCACTTCTTATGTCAGTTCTTCTTATATACTAATGATCTACATGCAACATACTCCTAACCGTCATGTGTGTTATTATTAATGGACTTAACTGTGAGTTACTTATCTATAGTATTTATATTCGACATTTGTGTATATATCATATATATATATGGCATTTCATATTTTGTTTTTATTGGATTTATTTATATTTTATATTGTTCTTGACTTTCTTCAAGACAAGTCAAATGTTTTATTCTACCTGAATATGGTATGACAGCACAGACACACAGAGATACAGAGACTAGAACAATATAAAATACAAAGTCTAAATAAATCCAATAAAAATATGTAGAAAAAAGCCTCAATATTTACACAAATGCTGGGTATGCATGCTACAGATAAGTAACTTACAGTCAAGTCAAACGCTAATGGTACAAATGGTGGTTAGGCAATTGTGATGGCATGAAATAGCGATCAGTAGTAGATAAGTAATGTTGACATAAGTAATGATGTTTATATGGTAAGACTATTGCACATAAGATATTGCACATAAGAAATAATTCACCGCCCATTTAGAAAAACTGCACCTGATACTACACATGGTAAGATTATTGCTCATAATCAGATACTGCACATAATGATAGTGTTTTAGCACTCGAAAAAGAACATTACACAAATTTGTACATTGTAGACGTGCACATAATGATAGTTAACTTCCTTCTAACCCTCCTCTCTGTCACACATTTATCACACAATTATCTATCCAATGTTGCTCATTTGTTGTACAATTTCTTACAGGCTTTACATAACTATAATTATGTGTATCACTATGTGTTTTGTTTTGTTATGATTTGCAGTTGTCTACCATATACTATATAGTGCAATGTTCTTATCGGATGCTAAAACCATCATTATGTGAAATATCTCATGAGCAGTAGTCTTACCATGTGCAGTATCATGTGAAGTTTTCAAAATGGGTTATATGCAATTTCCTAGTATGCGCAATAGCTTTACCATGTAAATGTCTATACTCATGTCAATATCACGTGTGTGTGTGTGTGTGTGTGTGTGTGTGTGTGTACGCGCGCGCGCGCGTGTGTGTTTATACATTTTTTTCTCTCACATCTTTTATTTTATTATTTTTTTTCTCTCACGTGCTTTTATTCATGCACACACACACGAACACGAACGCGCGCGCTGGTTCCGGGTTTCTACTCTTCAGTTCCACTAACAAACTCGGCATCATATGTGAAACTGAAACAGCACCGTAAAACTGTTTGGACATTTTTTGCAGTTGGTGTTTAATTTGGCATTTCTAGGGACTGTTCACAGCTGAGTCGTAAGTTACGAATGGTTCTAAGTTTCTCTTTCTCTCTCTCTCTCTCTCTCAGCAGTGAAGAGAATCACTGCACTGAAGCTCAGCTCTACCGTCACTATATTGAATTGTTGGATCCTCAGTGTTACTAAAGAGGTATTACGTGGTTTTTTTCCTCCTTGGATCGTAGTCATGCTTACCTGAAGTGCCTTTATAGTCTCAACAGATCTGACTGTAATGGAGAACGTCTGAGGAACCTGAGGAACTCCTGCAATGGCCATGAAATGGTGTGGGTATCATATCGTATCAACTTCTGCTTTTCTGACTCTTGCACTGTTATCTTGCTTATTCGCCAGCCTGTCTTATGACCTAAAAGCATCGACATTAAGAGTAACATCACAGTCCGAGCTAAGAACAGAGCACGGTACGAATTTGAGAGGTCACTTCCAGTACAAGACAGGGAACCTTTCTAATGATGTCCAGTCGGACCAGCTGCCCCCTACCAAGGACTGCAGCATTGCTGTGGAGAGGAGGTTTGACTGTGGCCGGGACCGTGCACTGACCCAGGATGAGTGTGAGGAGCGAGGCTGCTGTTATGTGCCTTTTCCCAATTCTGCTTATGGTGGTCCTCCTTGGTGCTTCTACCCAGTTTCGTACCCTGGCTACAGAATGGGAGAACTTATTCCCACTCCTAGGGGTCAGGAGGCCACACTCACGCGCTGCACTCCTTCTTACCTCCGACGAGACGTTCCTACACTGAAACTAGAAGTGATGGCAGAGGAAGCAGGTCTCCACCTCACAGTGAGTAACACACTGCTCTATATGCCTGTATCCTCCCAGATAAAGGGGATTTATATTGCATGCATCCCGGAACCCCCTGCTTTGCATCCATTGGCCACGGGATAGGCTCCAGCAACCCTAGTGAGGGTTCAGCAGTCACAGAAAGTGAATGAGGGAGAGTGGATTTCAGTTGAACTGATCCCAGAATGATAACAGTATGAAAAATATCAGCAACAGTATTAGAGTGTAGCATTATTTCATAGTTTTGATCTCCTTACTATTTATCTAGACCATGGAACCTACTAAAATTAAGGAAAACCCTTCTATGAGTAAGAGTGGGTTAACATTTGATTGACACTGTAAATGTAGGAAACTGCATTAATCAAGATTATGTTCTTTTTGTAATATCTATGCAGCTCAAGGATCCCTTTCTTGCTCGATATGAGGTCCCCTTTGTCACAGTGCCATCCATCAAACCTGCAGATGCCTCAAACCTCCTCTATGATGTGGAGTTCCAGCCAGACCCTTTCGGCTTTGTCGTACGGCGCAGATCCAACGGCCGAGTCCTGTGAGTGCAGCCCAAAAACTGGAAAATCAAAACTTTTTTTAGTTAACTTTCTATTTTAATGTTTCAAGTTGTACCAAGCACAACTCATGAAGTCTATATAGGGACATTGATCTGTAAAACTGGTTTTAAAGTAAACATGAACATATTTGCACATATGCACTCAGTGATCGTTTAGCCCACCCATTAACACTACAGTTGTAACACTACTTTGGTTTGCACCCTAATCCTCTTCTAGCAAGAGCAAAAAAGAAACCATAGGTTCGGGCTTCGAACAAGATTGAACAACAAAAAAAGTCTATTCAATTTAAAGGAAGTGAAGTGAAAGTGATCATTCTGTCATACGTGAAAACACTACAGCACACGGTGTGAACAGCACGAAATTCAACCTCTGCATTTAACCCATTCACCAAGTGAAGCAGGGGGCAGCTAC
>JBBPDC010000028.1:10685734-10695870 GCA_037974485.1 Hemigrammopetersius urotaenia
TTTTAAAAACAACAAATATTTGTATCGGTATCGGCCTTCAAAATCCTTTATCGGTCGGGCTCTAGTAAAAATGCATCATAGGTAGTGTATCCTTTTCTTAGCTTCTGAATTTTAAGAAGGGAATGCTAAACATTAACCAGGGAACTGTTTTAAAATGACCTTAAAGGTCTCCATGTTGGTCTACAGATCTCGAAGTACTGGCCATTCGTTTCCAGTGAAAGCACATAACCCAAAACATTTGTGGTCAGAAAGCCAAGACTGACCATGAAGCTCACACTCCAGTGGTTTCGGTGGTGCATTTGAAACGGTGTGCTGGAGCAGGTCAGGTCAGCAGTGCATGCAGTAACTGTAGCAGCACACAGCTTATCCATAATTCATGCTTGCTTAGCAGGGCTTATGTTCCTCCGCAGGATACCATCTCACATGTTATCTCTCTCCAGTGCTGAACTCATGATCTGCTGTCTTAAGGTAAAGAACATTTCATGATTGTGCAGAAAAATTCAGACCCTTGGGGGATGTGTAATGTGTCCAGTGTGTTGCAGTAGTGCACTGTGCTTAATGGAGCCTTTAGGTTGGACCTCAAATGTAAAAACTCGCATCTCTGTGCTGTTAGTATGAAATCTAGTTTGGACAGTTGACCCAGTCTGCTTTGTTTCCAACCAGAATCGAATAAAATAAAGTGAAAGTGACCATTTGTCATACATGAACACACCACAGCACACAGTGTGAACAGCATGAAATCCTTCCTCTGCATTTAACCCATTCACCAAGTGAAGCAGGGGGCAGCCAGGAACACAGTGTGTGGAGATGGTACCTTGCTCAGGGTACCTCAGAGGAGCCTAGTGGGAATCGAACCTGGACTTTCTGATCGCAGCGAATGCCTTAACCACTAGGCTACCATAGTGGTTAAGAAATAAGCTGAACAACAGAAATACCAAAAATATAATTTGTTTCATTAAGGCCCTGAGGATTTAGCATCTTTAAATAAAACAGGCTGTATTTTTGTCTATAAGAACATTAGTGATACAGCTTGCAGTTGGGACTGATGAATAATTTGTACATTAGTTTGTGGGATTGCAGTGCCGTCTGAAATCAGCGGACTGTCTTCAAAAACAGATGGTGAACAGCTGATGAGGTGAAAGAACAAAAACGCAGACTTTGTTTTACCTTCAGAAGTGAAGTCAATCATGTAGAGCTGGTTTGTTTCTGTCGAATTTGCTATGAATCCTGAGTAGCTCACTGCTGTTTTGTTTTGGCTTGAATGACCAGCTCGAAAAAGAGAAAAGGCTGGACATTACAAACTGGCCTTTAGGTAAAATGTGTGCTTGTACCTGTTGTGAAAACAAATCTCTGATTTCCATATAAGCTGACTGGAAAAAAATGACAGTATTTTACACCATAAGATTGTGGAGACTGAAGCCCTTGGTAAAACTGACTCAGGAGAAGTTAATTAACGATCACGTACGTTACGGGTTGAGTGTGACTGTGCTGGGGTTTACGTCACTGATGTGTTCTTCATTAATAAGATAAAAGCATGTTTTGATTTGATCTGACTGGTCGTTGTTTTCTGCTGCTTTCTGCAATGTTTTGTAGATTTTGCCCTATGAAATCAAAAACACCAGATTGTATCTCTAACGTTTCTATTGCTCCATTTCCAGCAAGCGTACGTACATTCGCTGTACATTTGTATTATTCGTTGTGTAATTGGTGTTTGCATGTGAAATTCGATTTGTTACAGATTCAAGCCACATTTTTCTGTGCTTGACTCTCTGGGCAGTGCGAGTAAAGGCCACCAGACAGTACAAAGTACAGGATAAAACACAGCTGTAACATGAGGAATGTGCCTCAATGAGAGGGCAGATTAATTCATGGTAATGGATGCATTCTGTTTGCATATATTTAGCTTAATTGTGATTAAGTGTTATTTATAAGCATGATGAATTTAACATGTCAGATGTAATTTACTCTTCACCTACTGGCAGTTTTCATGCTGATGGATAGAGGGTGATAAAAGACCAGACTTATGGCATTGTCTAGAGCAGCGGTCCCCAACCTTTATTTCGTCATGGACCGGTTTAATATCAGAAATTATTTTCACAGCCCGGCCTTTAAGGAGTGGCAGATAAATATACGTATATTTATTTTTACAAATCAGTGATACACGTAAAAATGGGCATATTTTAATAAAATATAATAACAAACGTAAATCCAATGTGTACTCCGGTACCACATGACCCGCGGCCCGGGGGTTGGGGACCACTGGTCTAGGGTAGCCATATGTCCTACATTATGAGTCTATTTCTAGATTTATTAAATACCGTAATGTCAAAATGCTGAATGGCATTTGTGCAGAGAATTAATTGGAGGCACCAAGCAGCAGTGAAAAAGCAATAGGTTTGAACTTTTAGATGCAATGTGATGCTGCACAGCTCATCCAGGTTAGAGTGGCCCTTGTTTGACTAGTCACTTTCGAAGTCAATGTGTTTTTCTTTCATTCATAGATGACTTTCTTAAAGCCAGAAAGCACCACACTAAGTGTTTTCTAGAGACAGACAGACATAATAGTAGGCATATCACTACACAACAGTATTTAATGTAGATACACTTTAATTCTCATCATAAGCAGCTTTTATTCGCTGCTATATTCATTTCCTCCTTTTCTGCACATTCACATATATAACAAACATCTAAAGCTTGTGACAGACATTGAGCTAATGTTATTTACTTGGTATGTTGGCTACTCACAAGCGAGTATGAGGTAGTTCTGATTCAACCAGCTTTGAACAGGGTTTGTGTTAGGGCCGGACGATTAATTGAAAAGTAATCGAAATTGACATTCAGAACCTATAATCGATCAAATTTTTCCAGGTCGATTATTGTGATTAGCAAAAAGTAGTTTACTTAAAGTTCATTTTTTAAGTATGCTTGAGTATAAGTATAGTAAGTATACACACCGTGTACTTGTAGTGTACTAGAAAGTACTAATTTAATACTTCTTCAGACTAAATTGGAACATTTTTAAGTTTTATAAAAGTGTACATTATACTTTATATACTTTCTTCATACGTATCAGTGTAAGTCAAGTATACTTCACTATACTATTCTTAAGTATATGAAATATTATAAGTAAAAAGTAAGCTTCCAGTATACTTATTTAGTATAAATGTTTACTCATAGTACACTTGAATAAACTACTTTTTGCTAAGGGCAGGCATCCCAAGACTTTTGTCAGTAGAGTGTACTTCCAAATGGGACTAAACTAGCATTTGTTGGGTGTTTAAAGATTTGTAGTTGCTACATACTTTCCTCTTATTCCAAAAGTGCTTTACTAATTGGAGCGTCTATAGTTTGATTCTTTAGTTTTGTGCTGAAACGAAATAATAATATGATCTTAAGCATCATGCATAAACCATCACACACCGCTTTAATGAGTTTAGTTGTTAAAATCTCAGACAATCCTGCTCAACAGACTAGTCTGAAGACTGCTCTCTATAAAAAGGTCCAAAAAGGAGCTGTTTCCTCATGTTTGTGTAATTCTGGCGTGTGGCCACATGAGGGAGGCACAGAGGAGAAGATGGCGCTCCTGAGGGGTAAAATTATTTATGGCTAGAGCTGCAGTGTTTTGCAGATGGATGCTTCTCCTCTGTGGCTCTTTTCTTCCCTGTTGTTCCCCCGAACTGATATGAGAAGAAAGAGAGAATGCGGTGTTAAGCTGTCGGCAGGCTGCTAAACGCTTCTGTCTCACTTTTTTCTCGTTGCAGTGCAGAAAAAAATCTACAGCGCTCCTGGACAAAAGTATTGGGACACCTGACATTACACTAACGGCGACTTGAATGACATCACATTCAAATTCATTGACTTTAATATTTAGTTGGTCCGTCTATAACAGCCTCAACATCTTTTCGCAGTTTGTGCCCATTCATTCTGTAAAGCATTTGTGAGACCAGGCTCTGATGTTGGACAAGAAGGCCTGGGTGGAGGTTTTGGATTGAGTTAAGATCAGCACTCTGTGCTGGCCAGTCAAGTTGTTCCACACCATACTCCTCTAACCATGTTTTTATGGAGCTTCCTTTGTGCTCTGGGACACAGTCATGCTGGAACAGAAAAGGTTCTTCACTAAACTGTGTCCACAAAGTTGGAAGCATGGGTTTGTCCAAAATGCCTTGTTATGCTGAAGCCTTAAGATGATTGACCTTCAGTGGAAGTAAGGGGCCCAAACCCTGGAAAACAGGTGTGCCCCAAAACCTTTGTCCATACAGTGTATTGCAGCTGTCTGTGTGTAAGATGGGGGTCATTTGCATTACATTAGCAGAGTAGAAGACCTACTTCTGACATTTTACTTCAGAAGTAGGTCTTTATTTCTTTGTATATTCACCCTTTTTCACTGTCTACCTCTCTCTTTATCAACTCTCTCTCTCTCTCTCTCTCTCTCTCTCTTGATCTCTTTTTCTCTCTTGATCTCTTTCTCTCATTTTCTCTCCCTTTCCATGTGTCTCTCTCAATAATAGTATTTTAGACTCTGTGTGTGTGTGTGTGTGTGCGCGTCCTGGGTGTCAGCTGTGAGGATTAAATAAATGAGGAATGTTTGAGGCGCATGAACTTGCTGCTCTCTCTGGAAGCAGCTCAAATTTTAATTGATGGCTTTAAAGGGTCTGGAAGCTGGAGATGTGTGTAGCGAGAAAGTCAGAGAGAGAGATTGTGTGAAAATGGGGGCTGATTGTAGAGGTGAAAAAAAAGTTTCTCTCACTTTACGATGAAGGAAGCCACTGTTCTCTAATTAAAGTGTGTATATGTGTGTTTTGTGTGGTGTGGTGTGATGTTTCTGTAGTTTGTTAATTAGTCCGTCTGTATCAGGAGTGTGACTGTACTGCACTGTATTTCTCCTGAGGCTGTTACTTATTTAGGACTGTGCGTGTGGCAGAAACACTCCCAGAGAGGCTTGATCTCAGCAGGGAGCAAACACACTCCTGTACAGCCTACCTGCTGTCAGAGAAACTGAGAGAAAGACAGGGCGAGAGAGGCAGACAGACACAGTGAGAGAGAGAAAGAGAGAGAATGTTAAACATTCCAGTAGAACAATCGGTACAGAACTGATTGTTACTGTGTTGCACAAAAGTCTTGGAGAACTTGAATTAATCACATTTAAAGTTGTTCATTTACCCGGTAAAGATTTCTTTGGAAATTATTTACAAACATCACTGTTATAATAAACTCATATCTCAGAAATGTGAACTTTATAGGAGAAAGGACTTTTAATGCATAAGGTTTTATGCAAAACATCTTTTGACCATCTCTGCTCAGTTTGTCAGTGTAAAGGTTTTGTAATGAGGTTACGATGACCTGCCTAAAGCAAGTACATTGATTATCATTATTTTTAGGACAGTTTCAGTAAGGAGAACCACATGCCATTGCTCCCATGAGGTCTTTAATGTCATTGAATTGAATTTTTTATGCGTTTTGAACATGGAAGTGCCGTTAATGTGTAAACGTTTGAAATCACCTGTAAACATAATGAATGGGCCAGTAGAAATAAAAACGTTATATAATTATTATTTTTTATTTTGGTTTTCTCACGTCACTGAGCATGTGCTGCGAGGACAGTAAGGCGAGCTGATATGAAAGTGCAGTTTTAAGGTTCGCATTACTGTGTTCTACGTTTCGCCCCGGCCAAGGAGCGCCATATGGCTTAGAGTACAAGCTTGTTTTGGTTTTCGCTCTGAATGTCCTCTCAAATACCACACAGCCATTAAATGGGGGCCTGCCTTTTTGGTACTGTGACAAGGACGTGTCTGGAGGTGCACTCGGCCTGTTAGCTACGCTCAGTTAGAGAGAGCGAGAGGGCCGGGGTTCAGGTTACGGCTATGGGAAAAACAAGCAGAGAGAGACAGAAAGAGAAGGGGGTGGGCGGTGGGGGGGTCGGCCGAGATGCAGATGACAGGGAAAACTGGCTGGCAGGGCGGCTGATTTGTGTCTCCGCTTTTCTCCTGCCAGCACAGTAACTTCCTCGCATTCCTCTCATTCTCCATCCCCTCCAATCACTCTGTGTCCACACACACACACACACACACACACACACACAGCCACGGTGGCCCCTCAGCCTCACACTGTGAACCCAGCTGTGGAATAGATTCATCTCTGCCAAGTTATCCTGTATTGAGATATGAACCGCCTGGGAACTGTGACAATACAGTTATTTTTGGATTCAGTCTGTGGTATGTCAGCATAGCCTCTGAGATTTATTTTTTGCGTCTACCTTGCGAATTGTAAATTCTTGGTTAGATGTTAAATTGTTGCTTCTTTTCCAGGGAGATGTGCGACGAGTCCATGACCCACTCTGCAAGCTCCGCCTCCAGTCTGGACAGCCACGCCCCCTCAGAAAGCAGCCAGTCACAGGGCGTTCGGTGGGAGGAGCAGCAGAAGGTCCTGGCTCTGGAGCAGCTTTGTGGAGTGTTCAGAGTGGACCTCGGTCACATGAGGTCACTGCGGCTCTTCTTTAGGTACGACCGTCTAGTGACACAGCAGGACCGCTGTCAGCAGTGCAGCTGAGCTCAGCTCAATAGAAATCCAATCAAATGTTAGAACAGTGGGGTTTTAGGGGATTTGGTTCTGTAGAAATCCAAGGTTTTGATCTATTTATACATAAGCACATCACAATTATTGCATCATCTGATCAAACTCTGCAGCCTCATGGTTTTTATGGGCACGTGTGAATGAGGACTGCAGCACTCCAAGGCTCCTGAGAAAATCATGTCCATAAACAATCCTGAGTTACTTATCATGACCGCAGGACCAGAATTAATTTGTGCATTTTAGTCTAGACTTAGATTAAGACTAAATCAAAATAAATGCCAATGTTTTTCATATATTTTAGACATTTAAATTTTTGTTTTAGTCCAGATGTAGTTGACTAAAAGCAGAGTTTTAGTAAAATTTAAGTCAGTTCAATTGTCATGTTTTAGTCTGTTTGTTTTTAATGCCTGCCTCGATGCATCTCACATGAAAAACAGGAGGGAACGCGGATAGTAACCGATTTAATTCCACTTGAAATGTGTGCCCACCAGAGCATTTTACTTTAGCCTAAGCCAGTATCAACCAATCATAAATATGCAATATACATACATATCTTGCACATGAAGTGCAAGTAATTGGATTAGAAAATATAGGCTTATGGTAGATAAATTGCTTGTACATCTCGTCTCTGATGTAATTATTTATATCAAAATGATAATATATTTCATCATACTTTTTATTTACAAATGTGTATTTGTATTGTTCTTTTTATTTTATGTCACAAATATTATTGACCTAATTAACAACAACTCCCTGTCAAAATTTCAGGAGCTGCTTTTGAGGTTTGTAGGGTTCACACTATTGATGTTTTTTTTATTATTATTATTAAATAATCTGATGATTATTTTGACAAATAATCAGATAATTGTTTTGGGTTGTTTTGGTTTAAATGTTTTAGGCCCCTTAAGCACTCATAGAGAGTTCGAGGCTTTTTGATGGCTGAACTTTTAAACTAAAGCAATAAGCCACATAAGGTTGTGCATTAGAGCCTGAGGCTGTATGTTGCTACATGTACACAATTAAACAAAAAAAGATCAATTTCCAGTCCAGTTTTTATTGATTTGGAGGGGTAACACAGAATGTATATGTTTGTTTGTGAATAATTTTACAATAATTACAATAATCTGATCAGCCAATCAGATTTCTGCTGAAGAATCTTTCCCAGACTGCTATAATTTCTACATTTTGAAGACTGAAGCCATAGATATCAAGATGTAATTAAAATTTGCAAAAAGGGAAATAACCAAGTACTTTTTCCATTGTTTGGCTCTAGTTATCACTGCTGAATGAATAATTATATTCCAGTAATCGTGATGGCCCTTAATTAAACTTCCCCCCAAGTTAGGGTCTGGGTTTTAAACCCCAGATTGATTTGAGTGCTGTCATAAATTGGGGCCATGGCATGACTCATAAGGTCACACACATTGTTTATTCATTTATAAAAACATTTTGGAACTTGGGCTCCTCCAACTATACATGGCCAATGTACAGATTGTAGTAGCGCTAGTTGCCTTTATTGTACTCTATCTACTCTAATCTGTGTACAGTGACGAGGCGTGCACCTGTGGTCAACTGGTCATCGCCAGCAGAGAGAGTCAGTATAAGATCCTGCACTTCCATCACGCAGGCCTGGACAAGCTAGCTGAAGTCTTTCAGCAGTGGAAATGCTGCAGGGAGACACAGCTCAAAGACCAGGTGAGGATCCGGTAAAGAAACAGCTCACAGTCAATTGAGTTTCATGTAAGGGTGACCGATACGGTTGGCAATACTTGACAAGTTTCAGGGTCCTCACGGATCCTGGAAACGCATTAAAAAGTCTTTTAAAATGCGTACGTTTTTTAAGGCCTTGAACAGTATTGAAACTCTGTAATTTTAAAAAGGCCATAGAATTAATTTTAAATGAATTCTATGGCAAAATAAAGAGATATCTGTTCCTGGTTAGTTGATTTTTATAAAAAAAAATAAATTACTATTTTTTTACTAGCGCGTGTAACCAGGGACATAGCACACGGCTACACGGGTCAGACTGTATTCATAATATGGCTTTCTCATCCCAGAACACCCCCACGTCACTACCTATAGCACAGGGGGCAGTGTGTAGTCGTTCTTAGTTTTCTTTTCTTAGAACTGAACTGATTATTATTCGCGGAAACCCCTGCAGATTCACGAACAACCGCAAATACCCCATCTCCCCCCCCCCCCCCCTTTTCTTTTTTCTTTGTCCGTGGCAATATATAATTTTTCCATTTTACTAAATTTGTAACAAATATTACCATACATTAAAAAAAGCTATATTTTTATAGTTTTATGATCCATTTATTTCTATCACATTAACTATGATCACCTTCTTTACTTCTTTAGGATGAGAAAAGCAATACGATTCATAATGTGATGCAAAAATGCACCGCAATTAATGTCTTAGAAGAAAAAAATTGTATTTAATAGAAATGTAGTCACCGGTTCATCTAATTCATCATCACACAGGTGACCACAGAATAATTGACAATTAAAAGAGGTACTTAATAGAGCAAATCTGACAAAATGACACCACATAAAGAAATATGTTAATGCTATCATCACTCTAGGTCACTGAGCAGCCTTTCAAAACTGCAATGACCCAAACATATCTAAGGCCACTGGTTCATTTCTGTGGAAGAGCAGAGTGAAAATGATTCTGTGGCTGAGCATGTCACCAGACCTCAACCCATTAGAATACTTGTGGGCAGTTCTGAAACGTTGCATATCATTCTCCATCCAGCAAACAGAATCTGAAAGAGATCATCCTTTAAGAATGAAGAAGGAGACATAATGTAGCTGCAAGTCTTAAACCGTCTAGAAGAGTTATTGTCTAGAAGAGTCGCTGCTGTTCTGAAACATCAAGGAGGCCGTACAAAATAGAATTTGTAAATAAACTGCAAATATACCTTTTTTGTGGCAATAAATTTATTTTTTCTGGATGTTTTCACACAAGAGCATTTTTTTTAAAATTCCACACCAGGGTTGAGCCCCTGTGCTCCAAGCACGATTTCTCCGCGGTACAAGCACTCAGACTCGTCAAACTCTGCAGTCTGATTGATCTCCAGGAGACCTTTCCAACTAGCCCTCTTTGTATTTTTAGCCCGTGTAGATCAGGGGTTATTCCCCAAAACCTGTTCACCTCGCTGCGGTGTCCCAATACTTTTGTCCCGCAACCTTCCGAGTTGCATATCTCCGGGGGGATTTAAATTAAGAGGTGGATATGGGTTTATCTTTACATTTTCTTTAAGGGTAATGCATTAAACTGAGTTCAAAAGGAAATTAAAGTGTTCTGAGGGCATATTTGGGGGCGTATTTAGGGTATAAACCATTTTAGGCATTCTGTTACCAAAACACAACATGGTTTTTCACTATACGCGGGTGCTCTTGGAACGTAGCCCCTGCGCAAAGCGGGGGAGAACTGTGTGTGTGCGCGTGTGTGTATTATCACACAATAAAAAAAATATCGTTAATCTGGGTTGGGAGCTGGGTCTATACTACACAAGCTATGATGACTTTCACCTTGATATTTTAGCGCGGATTTACTCTCT
>JBBPDC010000028.1:10695970-10727628 GCA_037974485.1 Hemigrammopetersius urotaenia
GTAACCAATTGTGATGTTGTAACCAATGTCATTGGTTTGTGTTCAATAAGTTACAACTGTCATATACTGTAACCTAAGTAGGTTACATAGGTTTGTGTTCAGTCAGTGATAATGTCATGACCATTGTAGTCTAAGGTATAGGCTTGTATTCAATGGTAAAAACTGCGTCTTGTAATGTCTGTGTGTATGTGCGATTAAATGCGATTAATTAGAATTAATTGATTCCAATTCACTGAAACTCATTCACTGATAGTTGTGTGGTTCCTGCGTGGCTCAGGTAGCAGATGAGAAGTCGTGTATGCAGTTCTCCATCCGCAGACCCACTTTGCCCTCCACTGAGACCCACCCTGAGGAGCGGCTGTACCGCAAACTAGACGTCAGCTCATGGCTCCGTCACCTCAACCACAGCGGCCAGGTGGAGGAGGAGTACAAGCTCAGGAAGGTCAGACTATCCAGCTTATCTGACAGGACAATACTCATATCTCTAAAATGGTCACTTTAAGCATAGCTTTAATTGTAAGCTAATGTTGCAAGATTTTCCAGTTTTGGTCCATTGGTTCATTAGTCATGAAGTGTTCTAAATTCAAATGGCTTTCGTATGGCACATTTTATGTGTAATTAATTGGTGTTTTTCATTTAAACGCTTATGTGGCATGTTTTGTGTGGTTTTGTGTTCTTTAGTGATCATTAAGAGACTGTAATTATGCACTTAATTATACACCAGAATATGTGTGCAACCCTGCTGCTAAAATCTGTTTGCCCAGCAGGATCTTACTTTTCACTTAGCAGTTTCCTGTTTATCATGTGACCTATTGGTTTTCCTCTTCCTTTAGCAGGGTAAACATGTTTCAGTAGCAAGAGTCACACATAGTGTGGGGCCTGAATTACATACTGTTGATGTTTTCTTTTGGTAATATTCTCTACATTTGCATGTTACTCACTTCATATTTGCTCAAATCTCACTCCTTATCCTTTTCCTTACAGATACGTTTTTTAATATGTTCACCATTTAAGTGCCTTTATTAGTCAGAAAATTAAATTTGATTCATCACTGTTGGCCTATAAAAAGCCATCTAATATAACTACAATTACAATATGTATCCTCAGACAACAGTTAGATCAATTACAGGCTATTTAGGGACAGCCAATGGGATAAAACAGTTATCTAGTGCATTTAAAATGAAAGGAGAGCTAGAATTTGACTGCATCACTACACTTTGATGTGGACTGTTACATATTCTTACCATGTTATAAAGAAAACTAGTTTTAATTTAGCATATTTTCATTTATAATTGTTCACTCAACAACTTAACAAGAATAAAAATGTGCAGTTTGTGAAATAAATGGAAACATGGTTAAACACCTGTGGTGTGTAAGTAGGTTTGACTGGTAATATATATTGAACAGTAACCACTGGCCTTGGTCAATAAGAGGCTTGAAAGTAGTTAAGCCAATAATTTTTTACTGCTTAGGTAAATGACATATCATTTTTTATATCGAGATGTTGACACTGTAATATGTATCGATATATTTTTGGGGTTAAATCTGTGATATTCGTTACCTTCAACAAATATCAGGCGTTATCAGATCTCTGGCGTTTGATCTTTTTAGACACGCTGCTCTGAGATTGAGAGAGCTCTTTGTTTTCTCAGGCCATTTTTTTCGGAGGCATTGACCCACCGATCCGGGGGGAGGTCTGGCCCTTCCTGCTGCACTACTACAGCTATGACTCCACATCTGGAGAGCGCGAGGCCTTGAGGCTGCAGAAACGCAGCGAGTACCAGGAGATCCAGCAGAGGAGGTGAGACTCCAGCCTGTGTCCTGTAGCCCTGGCTTGGGATCCGCTGATGCTTAAAGCAGGGGGGCTCAGGTTGGGTTCTGGAGGGCCCTCTCCTCAGATACACTTACTAAACCTGGCTATTAACAGGTAAGTTCAACCAGGTGTGTTTAAGTGGGGAATCACTAAACTGGCCTTCAGGGAATTGAGCTGGGCACCCCTGGCTTACACCTTACAGACTTAACTGGTGCCCTCTGTAGGGCGTAAAGCACTGAACGATTTTATCCCTTAATGCTTCCACCAAAGAAAACAACCTCGGGTGCAGTGCCTGAACCCTTTCCAAACATGGTCTGCTCTATAAAGCTGTCAGTCAAACTGCGAAATGTGAAACTGGCAAAGACAAAGAGTGTTCTAACGTGCATGTTCACCTGTCAGGAATTAGGAGAAACATTTCAAAGCTGTGTATATGTTTCACACAAACCCTTAGGAGACTACAATTCTTCTTGTTGTCACTATTAATAATTACATAATGACAGTTAACTACTGGTTGCATGATTTGTTACATTTACGTTTAGTTTGACAGCTGTGACTCAGCATTGAATCATATTACATCTACTCTTTTGAACACAAGGGTGTTATGCACTGAAAGGTTCCTCCTTTAAAACTGGTCTGTGATTTTTAGTGAGCTGTAAGCGAAAAATATAAATATAGCATTATAAAATGGCATGGGTTTGTTATAAGTTACCAGGGGCAGCCTAATGGTTAGGGCATTCGCCCTGCGACCAGAAAATCCGGGTTCGATACCCAAGACTGCTAGGCACCGCTGAGGTACCCTGAGCAAGGTACCGTCCCCACACACTGCTCCCCGGCGCCGTGTTTCTGCTGCCCCCTGCTTCACTTGGTGAATGGGTTAAATGCAGAGGAAGAATTTCGTGCTGTTCACACTGTGTGCTGTGTTCACATATGACAAATGGTCACTTTCACTTCACTTGATTAAACTGAAATGCTGAAAGAGTGGTGGACCTTGGCGAGGTGGAGGCACGCACCCTTCGCTGCAGTTAGAGAAATGGTTTGAGTCTAATTTTCAGTGGTTTGATGAGAAACTGAGCTCTGCAGGGAAACGTCTTGGATTTCTTTACAGTAGTGATGGCAGGAATAACATTTTTGTCGTATTTTTGTTTGTTGTTGCGAGTAATGAATCCACATCTGTCTCCAGATTGTTTGTAATGCTGTTGATGGTAAAACATTGGCTTGTTTTTTCTACGTAGGGTGGCTTACGTGGACCTCTCTGCCATGGAAACGAATATAAATATAAGCCTTGAACCGGAACCTTCTTAAAACGACACGATGATATCAAGCAGCATATTCATAACCACTTCATTTAATGGCTTCTGTTCTGGTAGCATTAAATGCTTTAGACATCTGGCTACTATCACCACTGTTTCTCTTCCGAAGAATTTCAAAGCATTTCATGTTAAAACCTCTCTGAAAATCTTCATCAATGGACCTCAGTGGAAAAAAAAACAATCAGAAGATATGTCTTTTTCAATCAGTAATTCATCGTTAACTTGTGTCAGGCACACTTCACTTCATATGTGGATTCTAGTGTCATTTAGTAATATCAGTATCAACCACAGCAGGATGTTACTTTTCGAATCAGTTCACAACAAATCAGTGCTTCTCTAATGTTAACAGATTCTGGCTCCTGTTTGTGCGAGCTGCCTGATTCTGTTATTAGGGTGTAAAATGGCGATGGTGGCAAGTGCAGTCGTTGTCTGCCTCGCAGCCATTTGACGGCACTTTGATCAGTCATTACTGTGCGTGTGTTAAAGACGTGCATTACAGAATCGCAGGCCGCCTTAACTCCCGCTGCGAATCTCAGCGGACCTCCGAGCAGAGACGGCATGAAGCGAGCCACTACCAATCAATAAACATGTGTGCAGATACGCGCACGGTGTGAATTAATGTGTCCCTGAGGAAATGAGCGTGTCATAGCTGATTAAGGCATTGTCTGCCCATCGATACAACAGGCATTAAAAAGGCTGTGGATGGAGCTTTAGGATGGGTTTATGGAGCTTAGTCTTCGATGAGTCTTGGCTATTTTATTTGCAGCTTTATATACAATAGAACTGTATTTCTTTTTAAAACTTGCCACAGTCAGTTATGTACTTCAATTTTTGGTTCTCTTTTTGCATAATGTGTGTGTGACCTCTGTGCAGTGTTACTGTGTTGCTATTGATCAGCCTGTAATGTTATCAAACTGTCAATACTGAAGAATTCTGACTGGTGGTGTGCATTCCTCCTGCTTATTATAGGTACGGCGGCGCTTTCTTACAGAAGCAATAGTGACCGTCGAAGGGTCACTTTCCTGGACCGTTTAAGACTAGAGTCCTGTTTGGACAGGACTAAATTTCCTGGGGTTATTTGCTCTTTTACAGACGCCAGTTTGTGATGTTATTTCCGCTGGATCGGCCGTGTCAGTGTTTTTCTCCCTCCTCCCCTGGGAAAATTACACGCCCAATTACGGCCTGTTTTTAACTGGAGTCAGCAGCGACCTGATCATTTTGGTCCGGATATACATCACCTGCTGGCATGATTTTTCTAGCTGACTGGTATTGATGATGTTTAGTCTTCTAGTTTGCATATTAAACATTGCCTGACAGAAATAACAGATGCGTATTATAGATGCTTAATAATTCTATCATTTTTGGAAGATTCTCTGAACCATTTATTCAGTTTAAGTGGAAGAACTTCTCCATCCTGTCTACTCTTAGAGAACATCAGCATGAGGAGATGAACTCAGTGAGGAAAACTAGATGCAGATTATACATGCAGTGACGGATATAAAGAATTAATTTTATATTCAAAATGAAGGTTGGCGTGATTTTGGAAAATATCATTATTTGAAATTATTTTGTGTCTGTGTTAAATGTGCTTATCACTATTGTTTTATACCCTATTATATCCACTTGGTTCAAAAAATCTATATACTGTAGTACATATAAATAATTGATTATACCTATATAGGTAAAACTACACTATACTCTGACATGATTTTAAGTGCATAGTGTGTGTTTCATCCCTTCAGAAACTGAATCAGGAGTGACTCTGCTGGAATACAGCACAAAGAAAAGCTGCTCAACAAATACTACTGCACTCACAACACATATGGAGGCGTTTCTTATTTTTACACAGCCCACACTGCAATTTTAAACACACACTGCCGCAAATTGTACAAGCAGTGCACAGAAAATAGGGAAAAAGTGGTCTATTATTTTTTCCATGGCTGTATTCTGTATTCCTAGAATGGTTTCCTATTGTAGGGTGGCAACAAAGTGTGTGAGTTTTGCAGAGAGCTCTTGGTTTCTCTTTTAATCTTTGTAGGGTTTCAGGCTGAGGCAGAGCTGCTGCCGTCACTGTTGATACTTGATTATAGCTTCCCACTTCCTCAGTGTTTTCTGTGGAGATTTCAGTAAGATAAATCCAAAAAGTTGACTTAATGAGGAAAAGGCCTCAAGACGACTACACGTTAAGCATATGAAAAATACGTGTTTTTTCTTAAATCCAGTTTGTGCCAGCACTCCTGTGTGAGCGACTCACACCAGCAGCTCACTGTTGTTTCTGTAAATGAGTTTCGAAATCTGGATCAGTTCACAGAATGCTAAAAGAAAACCCACAAACCATCTTAAATAAACCTGAAAAGTCTGTCTAACAATTTCATAACCTTATTAGTTAGTGTTAAAATGATATTTAACATGTGGGTCCAGCCCTATCCACCACATCACCAGCTATTATTGGTCTATGATCGTATGGCCATAGTTGGTCATAAATTCTGAATAATCTGATCTTGAGCAGGGCTTAAGACTTAGTCGTGAGGTTACTGTACCATTCAGTCCAGGGTAAAGCTAACTGTCTGATTGTGTGATCAGAACAAGACACATGCACATTTACACTCTACATTTATTGCTCATACTTTATTTTGATGGTCCTCTGCAGGTTACGTTACTGAACAGTCTGGCAAAATTCAGTTCATGTTCAACAGTGTTTCACACATTTAGGTGTGAGGCTGTTTGTCAGAGTGTTACACTTAGGTTTTGAAAGTTAATGGGCTTGAGTTTAACAGATATATAGAAGATGCTTCAATGACCATTTCAGTGTTTTTATAGTCTGTGTCTGTCATGTCGGTTATATTGCTTTATAGTTTTAATGATAGTTTTAGTGATAGTTTTAATAGATATTCCAGATCGAAAGTGGTTTTTCATTCTGTTTTGTGTCTCCAGGATCAGATCATTTTACACTGCAGATGAATAACATTTTTTAAAAAATGGTAAAAAATATTTTAAAAATACTTTTTGCCTGGTTAACATTTACTTGAAAGTGTTTTACTGCTGTATGTGTAAAGTATTTTGATATTGCCCAGTTCCCCTGAACACAAGCTTCACTTACAGTGGTGTGCTAAAGACCCCCCAGTGTTTCAGGATTTTCTAATGATAACATTTTAAGCCAACTTAACATTGGCAAGTTTGTGCACAATTTCGTTGTGTTTTTTTAATTTAAAATATGGTAAAATAAAGTATATCGTAGCTGAGATGCATCATAGCTTTTGCACATGCCGTTCATTTATGCTGATATTAGGCTGTGGTAAGTTTTATTTTCCCCAATACGTTACACTCAGGAAATGAACAGTAATTATGCATTAGAATGTGCAGAACAGTGTGTTCAGCAGAGGATGTGTACTTAGAAAATCAATAAAACATGTAATTTGCTGGGGGGGGCTAAAACTTTTGCATTTGAAAAGGCAGTTTCTTCAGCATACAAATGGGGTGTAAAAGTGCTGGACCATTAGAGAGGTAATTTGGCATACATTCCATGCAGGAAAGTATCTACAAAGCATCTGCTGTGGACCCTCTAACTCAAGCGTTGCCTGTTTGTTTTCCTTAGAGCAGTAATCCTGACTTTGGCATTGTTCACGGTTGGACCTTAAATCTTGGTGAATCACTGCACCTGGCTAAAATCCTGAAACCATGTACCTGCAGCTATGATTTGGCGTGTCTGGAATGGAACACTGTGTGAAATATATTTAGCACGTCCTGAGTTTAGGGGGAACGCAGACTTCGGAGATGTTCTATTGCTGGAATTTAGCCCAAGTCAGCATTCTCCATTCGGGAGCCGCTGTGGTGTCACGGCTGTTCATTCCAATTATTAAAGGCACTCTTGTGCTTTTATAATGTACATTATCAATGCCATTTTGCCCTACTGCAGATATGGTGCCTGTCTGAACGTGCTGTGTTGGTTCAGATGGTCTACAGTAACACAGACGTGTGTAATTGTGATCAGTGTTTTTCAGCAGCCCAGCCAAAGTCCTCAGAGAGAGGGAGGGAGGAGGGTGAGAGAGAGTGCGTGAGGGAGGGATTGGGGGGGCTGCCGGGGGAATAGTTTGCACAAACACAGGCTCTGAAACAGTTGTGTGAAGTTGCGTCAGGTCTGGTGTTGCTTCATGCAAAACAAACAGTGTTAATTAAATCCCACCTGCTTGCTGAAAGAGTGTTTAGGCCTTTGACTCGAAACCATCCTAAAACTCCACTGTGGAGGGAGGCATGATTCCAAAAACGCTTTATCCGTCCCTGACTATAATAAATTACTGAAAGATGCTGAACGAAACCGTTTTAAGTGATCCCGTGTGTCAGTGAAGGTACGCAGTTAAAGCTTAATGTAGCAGTAACCCAATGAAATGGTCTCGCACTCCACTGGTCTCTATAAGAACAACCGCAACCATTTCCCTCTAACAGAACTTTTTAGTCACTGACTGATGTGCCACTGTGTTTAGTAGCCTATATTCTGTTTGTTTAATATTGTATTTAGAATGTAGTGTCTGCCATGAGGTTTACAGAACTAGTTCTAGAAGAAATTAGTATACCTGGTCATGTACTGTTTATAAAGCTACATAAAGCACTGACCATCTCTATCTGACGCCACGTTACGGTGCAAATAAATACCCACTCCATCTGGCTTCCTGGCATGTTGTTTTAATGGCTGTCTGTTAAAGCTGCTATCATTATGTTCCAGCTAATCATGTAATAAGTCAAGTAGATTTTATTGTCATTTCTACCGTATACACAGTACATAGTAAAAATAAAACAACGTTCCTCCAGGACCGTGGTGCAACACAAGAGCAGAACAGAACACAAAGTGCAATACAGGAGAGAAAAAGAGCAACAATACCACTAAACGAGACGAGGACAGGACAACATTCAGTGCAAATGATCATGGCTACATCAAGGATAAGTACAGTATTTGACCAGCACTGTCAGTACTGTTTGAGAGGTCACTCTGATTCTGAAGGTCTCTGAATGATGTCAACATGCAAGAGTTTGTTTTTTTGCATCGAGGGAGATGCTTTGATCAGTCAGCTCAAAGACCACCAATCCCCAATAACTCCAGTATAGAATGGGACGGCTGTATTAAACAAATATCCTCTCTCTCTCTTCCTGCCTCCATCTCTTTATTTCTCTCTCTCTCTTTCTCTACACCTCCTCTCTCTTTCTCTGCCTCTTTCTCTCTCTATACCTTCTCTCTATCTGCCTCCTTCTCTCTCTACATCTCCTCTCTCTTTCTCTGCCTCCTTCTCTCTACACCTCTCTCTTTCTCTCTACATCTCTCTCTCTCAATGCCTCCTTCTCTCTCTGTCTCTCTCCACACCTCTCTCATCTCTCTCTCTCTCTCTCTCTTTCTCTTCTTGTCTCTATCCCTCTCTCTGTCTCTTTCTGTTTCTTTCTTGCTGTCAATCTCACTCATCTTTCCTGTCTCCCTTATTTTTTTCTCTCCTCTCCCTTTCTTTCTCTGTCTGTGTCTCTCATTATTTAATCTCTCCCTCTCACTCGTCTCCCTCTGTTCCTCTGCCCCCCTCCATTTCAGGCTGTCGATGAGTCCTGAGGAGCACAGTGAGTTCTGGAGGAAGGTCCAGTTTACGGTAGATAAGGACGTGGTGAGGACCGATAGGAGCAACATGTTCTTCAGAGGGGAGAACAACCCTAATGTGGAAATCATGAGGTTTGCATTCTCTCCTTGTTCCTTTTTGCCTCTTCATCCATTCCATACTTTTCTCCTGCAGGGCGTACTAGTTTCAGGCTATACTGTAGAACTTGTTTAACAATGATTAATATGTCAAGATAGATAATTTCTGCTCGCTCTGCTTCACTTCCAGGCGTATTCTATTGAACTATGCAGTGTTTAACCCGGAGATGGGCTACTGTCAGGGCATGTCTGACCTGGTGGCTCCTCTGCTGACTGAGATCCAAGACGAGAGCGACACGTTCTGGTGCTTCGTGGGCTTGATGGAGAACACCATCTTCATCAGCTCCCCCAGAGACGAGGACATGGAGAGACAGCTGGTGAGAAACTCAAAACCAAGCTAGAGAAGAACAGATTCTTGCTGAGAATCATTTACGAGGGTTTATTTAGGACTTTTTCTGGGCGGATTCTTCTGTGGTTTCTAGCTTATCTTTATAATCAGCAAACGGAAGGTTCTACACAAGATCTTTCTAATGTTTTGTTTAGCACCTTTGTGTGGTTGCCCTCGGGCCACTAGATGAGGTGTCATAAAAGAGGACATCCTGCCATTTGTTTCGTTTCAATCAACAGCAGTTAAACTGATGAATCTTAAAAGCTTATGTTAAAGCAGTGGTTTACAGAACTATACCCAAAGTCAACTGGTATCCGAAGATGGCTTTTTTGGCACTAGAGCTTAAAACAGCAAAATATAGTAAACTCTTGTAGACTTTATTACTTGTTAGCATTGTATTTAATGTCTTTTCTTGTTGACTGGTACTCAGCTAATTCGTTTTTAGTGTTTGCGGCAAAGGTGAAACTATGCCTGCTGTTGAAACGTTCCCCTGGAATAAATAAGGTTTGATTGGTACATTGCTTTCTCTCTGTTTTTCCCTCTCTCTGTGTAGATGTATCTGAGGGAGCTCTTGCGACTGATGCTGCCACGGTTTCACCAGCACCTGATGCGTTTGGGGGAGGATGGGCTGCAGCTGCTGTTCTGTCACCGCTGGGTTCTGCTCTGCTTCAAGCGCGAGTTCCCTGACATTGAGGCCCTGAGAATGTGGGAAGCCTGCTGGGCGCACTACCAGGTAGAGCTGCAACAATTAATCAGCAAAGTTGATTAGCTGTCAGTGACATAGATCAGTCGACACATTAAAGCGTTGTTTGCTGCAAAATGGAACCGTCCTATAAAGTCTATAAAGGCTCTGCAAAGTCTACCTGGTGCATGCAGTGATTCTGGCAGATTATTATACACTACAGGAAGTACAAGTGGGGCATTATGGCTTCTGTTGTTTCATTGCACCATAAAAGTAACCGCTTTTCACACAGATTGAAAGGAAACAGAAGAAAATGTAATGGTTTGAATATTTTGAATGTAGTGTGCCTCAATCAAACAACAGTTCAGACTGAAACACTCCATATAATTTCAGTGTGAGTGGGTGAAGCTAAACAGGTGAATAGTCAGATATAGTCAGATATGTGTAGTGTGTTGGTTTTCATGACCTTATAATATCAGTCAATAGTGGGCAGTTCCAAATGTATCGGAATTTGTACGTTTGGAACTAACTTTCTTTTCATACTATATCATTCCAAAAAACAAAGGAAAATGTAGCTTTTCACATGGTGTAAAAGAAAATGTAATCTGACAGACCAGGCCATCTTCTTTCATTGCTCTATTGTGAAGTTCTGATGCTCAGGGCCCTCTGTAGGTGATGCAAGCAGTGGAGTTAGCATGGGCACTCTGACCTGTCTGTAGCTACACAACCCCCTGGGGCTAGCCTTCAGTTCCCAAAAGCCTCAGTGAGCTTTGGGCAACACATCAACTCTGAGAAATCACTTGCTGCCTGGTATATCCCACACTTTGACAGCTGCCGTTACAATAGGATAATCAATGTTATGGTTTGATTGCGGTGGCTGATTAGTGTACTTCCTCTGTTTTTGTTTCACTGGAAATCGTGACATTCTGGCGGGGTTTGAAATATAGTACTTTACTACATGCAGCTAATGTAATATTAAAAAAAGGATGTTCTGTTCCCTTCCCACTCCTGCTCACACATTTATCCTCACTTCTAACACATACATGTGATAGATTAAGCAGTAGAGCTGCGTAATTGTCTACCAGTCGCATGTATTGTAGAGCACTCAGGATTGACTGGAGTAACCCAGGAGATCAGCAGTGCGTCAGTCTTACTTCAGCAGCTGTCTCAGCCGAGCCTCTAATGAAGATTAGATGCTAATTGTCAAGCTAACGTGAAATAACATTAGCATATATTGATGCAGTAATAATCAGTTGACACTGGGATGTCGTTCGGGTGCTCTGCTCCTACATAGCAGCTTTCCCTCAGTTGAGATGTGTTTGTAATTGCTCACTTATTGGTCCTGGGGATGATTGGCTCTGTTTGGTTGTGTGTGTGTGTGTGTGTGTGTGCGCGTATGGGTGAGATAGACGGACTACTTCCACCTTTTTCTGTGTGTGGCCATCATTATGCTGTACGGTGATGATGTCACGGAGCAGCAGCTCGCAACGGATCAAATGCTGCTGCATTTTAGCAACCTCTCCATGCACATGAACGGAGAACTGGTGCTGAGGAAGGTACTGTTAACACACACACACACACACACACACTCACACACTCTCTTTCTCACACTCACACACACACATTCTCACATAGATACACACACTTTCACACATACACTCAGTTTTGTGTGTGGCCCCTTTGTTCAACTGACAAAATAGGTTGTCAGAGATAAGTCTAGCACTAGCCGTCATTTTGCTATAGTACTTTCCTAGGAGCCAAATAATTTGAATATTTTTTACTCTTTATATTTGTTTCCCAATTTAATATTTTAGTAATTTTGTTTTACTATGTTAGGGTACTTATGTTACCCCAAGAGAATTCCAGGATACATTTGAGAACTCCCAGCTTTTTACTGTTTTAAACAAAGCATTTAATCTTTAATCATGTACGGGCTTAAGGCTTAACACAACTAAGTTACTCTTTTGCAATTCGCAGAAACTCCCTTTCACTGAAATCCACTAAAACATGTATAAATATGAAAAACTGACATTTACAAATTAAAAAATGCAAATATCTGATTAATGAGTGTTGACTGGTTCAAGCACATCAAACTGTCTTCGGTTTACTTTGATATTAAGAAATGACAAAAATATCCGTGAAACCAGTCGCAGAACAGTAACTCTTCCTAAATTCACATATTCATGATCAAATATTTCCAGTTCTGTTCATAAATACTAATGTGGTTTTGGTTGAAAAGTGAGAAATAATTCACTATGATGCAGCAAGAGCCATTTCAAGGTGCATACATCATAGATGACCTGCAAGGACTATTGATCATCTGTACTTTACAATGCAAATTGCAAATCATTAGCAGTAAGTAATGAAAGCAATTACACATTCTGCTGTAATCTTGAGGCTATAAGGGCACTATCTAATCAGATCAGAACATTTTTTTTTGTTAAAGTAAATACCTAAAGTAATACCTATGTTTCATAGCACTGCATTGAAAAGTTTGTTCTTTTAGTTTGAATATTTTAGTATATAAAATGATCACTTTAAATATTGGAACTACCATTGTATATATTTTCTGTATGTAAAGTGTCATTTCATAGTAGTCTCAATGATTATAGAGTCATCTTCAGCTCTGAAATGTCTTTATTTTGTCACAGTTCCTTCAAATGAGCTGTGAAAGTATGAAGTACAGTCGTTTTATACATATCTGAAGTAGATATGTGGTGCATGCATGCGGTTTTCTATTAATAAAACCAGTGATCGCGCACTTTTGAACAGTAGTGTAGAATATACGTATACAGTAAGCCCCCGTTATTCGCGGGGGTTACGTTACACGAGCACCCGCGTATAATAAAAAACCCTGTTGTTGTGTTTTGGTCAAAGAAATGCCTTAAAATGCCTATTTTAATAGTGTAAACCCTAAATATGCCCCCAGATGTGCTCCCAGAACAATTTAATTTCATTTTAAACAGTTTAATACATTACCCTTAACGAAAATGTAAAGATAAACCCAAGGTTTAAATACGGAAAAGTCACGAACGAGAGAGAGCGAGAGGGAGAGACAGAGAGAAAGAGAGAGCGAGAGAGAGAGAGGATCCATGCGCTCCAGAACGAGAGAGCAAGAGAGAGACAGATGGAGACAGAGAGGGAGAGGAAAAGTCACGAACGAGAGAGAGACAGACAGACAGACAGACAGAGAGAGAGAGCCCGCGCGAGAGAGAGACGTGCACTCCGGATAAGTCACGAGTGACCGAGAGAGAGAGAGCGCGACAGACAGAGAGAGAGAGAGAGTCCTACGGCCATGCACGGAGAGCCAGAAGAACTAAAATGAGTTTAAAAAAAAAAAAAACGTGTGTGACTGGCTCTAGTTATCACATCTGCTCTATTTGGTTGGGAAAAAACTGTCACTAAGCAAACATGAGTAAAAAAAGTCAAATCTCCAGCGCCCTGGAGTCAAAGCAAACATCATCTGATGTACAGAGAAAAAGGGCGAAACTTCTTATAATTTCTTTGAAATCATGAAATAAAGTGCACCAAGCAATCTATCTTTGTCTTTTTTAACTGTTTTTATTATTCATTTTTCTACGTATGATATGTTTTAGGCTATTCACTGTAGCTCCCCTGGAAGTGCCCTCCTTTTGTCTTTTTTTTTTTCATCGGCGCGAAGTCTCCTCCATCAATTCCGGCTGCTCCCCAGGATCCCTTGCAGTCTGCATGACCTGTGTAAGCTGTGTGGGCCAGGCATGTGGGACAGCCGCTACATCCCTGCCGTGGAATGTTCCGGAGAGCACCCGGACTCTCAGAGCTGCCCCTATGGAGGCACAGCCACCCCTCAACCCCCACTTTCCCCGAGCCAGCCCAACGAGAGCAAGCGCAGCTCCAAGGCACGGGACATCTTCAACTTCCGCAAGCCATCCTGACTGAGGCCAGGCCCAGTGACTACACTACCCATAAAGCTTGGCTCCAGAGGTACCATACGCCAGGTACACGGAAGAAATGCTGGGGGATTCAGACCTCAGCATAGTTATTAGCTGACCGGGAGATAGTTGCTGTCTTATAAAATATGGAACACTGCCTAATCCAAAAAATACACATATGTAAGAGTGACACTTCAGTCATATCAGCATTTGAGGCAAAGCCTTTCTTTCTCTCTTCTGAATGACGTGGAAGGGATCAGGCCATCAGGGCTGTGGCCAATTTCCATCAATTAAATGGAAGGATTCTGAAAGGGAGAGGCAACCCATATGGAGGATTGGATTACAAAATGCCATTAATAATACAGAGGTACAGTCCTCGCATACAAACAAGGATTATGGTCTTCTTTTGTCTTTATTTTTTTTTCACAGATCCAATATATTGATACACTTGAATACTATTTTCCTTCTTTTTGTAACTTCCGAACAGTATGCATGTGTGTTAGCGTCCGTAAGTGTGTTCTATGCGTGAGAAATGAATAATACTGTAGTGGGCTAAAATTTGCTCAGTCAAGCTGTCAGTGAGACAGTGGGAAGAGCCACTTGGTGCATTGAATCAGTCAGTCATCACTGGGGCAAAAGTGCTGAATTATTCCTAATGCCAGATCTGATCATATATTTAAAAAACTAGGAAAGGAGACAGTAGGTTGCAGACACAAATGCGTTACCATTTTAGTTGATTGCTAGTACAAAAGCAATAGATATTAGAAAGTTTTCTGGTTTTTAATGAAATGATAGTATACACCGTAGTAGACGAGATGGAGCAATACTTCTTTATGCCCACACTTTTGCATGCCTTATTGTTCTCTATTACATAGCAGTCGAACAGTAATCGTTATTTGTAGATACCTATGAAAGAGAAATGCGAGGCTGTGATATTATGATGTACTGTGGCACTGTCAGTTCCTGCCATTTGTGCTTTATACTCGCCTCATGTGTTGAAATCATGATTGTGGCAGAAGGTCTTAATCCTTCTCATAATGCCTTTCAGCACCGCAGGGGAGAAAAGAGCTCCAGCCCAAACCCAAGTGGGAGTTTGCCTATAATTAGTTAATCTGGGGGCCAGCCGTTAGATGAACGGGAGGTGCTGGATAGTGTTTGGAAGGCTTTGGACTGAGAGAGAGATGGAGAGCGGGGCTGTACAGAGTGGACTGAAGATGGCCTGTGTCTTAAAGGTTCCCCAGAGCCTGTTTGAGAGCAGCCGTGAGAGCAGCTATTCGCAAATTGCCGTTAAAAGGTAACATTAGTCTGCGGGACTCCCCACATGCGGCTTCTGCAAGCGACATGCATTACAGACCCTATCCTTAACCATTAGGCATTCATGCGGCTTTCTCAAATATCCAGCGAGCGATGGGGCACGGGCGAGCGCTCAGAAGAGGCCTGAGAGATGTTGACATAATTGGAAGATGAGCAATGAGGGCATATATGGCCACTGTCGTAACAGAACTGCCTCTGGAACAAACGTTACAAGAGAAAAATATCTGCAAACCTGAGAAATTACAGACTGATAAAAGTAGTACATTATATTTACTAGATTCCAATTTATATTCACAGCACAGTTTTGTCTTTCAGTTCTTTTCCTTTTGGAATAGTGTGTTTTATTCGAATGGAAGTTTCAGTGAACGCTTTCTTCACGTTTTTGATTAGTGTATGTTCATCATTAAGCTTCAACTGCAATTGTCATTTCACATGCAAAAAAAGCGCCATACTTTACTGAGGGGAAAAAGACAACATGATTGAGATAAACCTTTTGGGACTGACATAAACCTTCATAGACTTTTATAAAGGCTCATTTCAGCCTCAGTTGTCAAAGGCTGCTCATGTCCATTTGTGTGACATAAAAGCTCTTGTAGGTTTTTGTTGGTTGACATATAAAGCTTATGTAGGCGTCATGTAGCTTTATGAATGTTGGGGGGTTGCGATTTTTTTTCTGATAGCTACTCTGGCTCGTTTAACTGTGTAATGCTTCTCATCCGCAGTTTAATTTATTATGTTTATCTTCGAACTGACAGGACCCTTTTTTTTCTTTTTATTTATCCTCTTGCCTAACAATGCCTTAATGCTTATCAGATATTGTTTCGAGTCGCGACGTCAGTTTTCATGTTTAATCAGAACAATCAAGTCGAGCTGGATTTACAGCTTTGCCAGCCGGTCCGTCACGTGCACTGGCAACGTCGTCAAATATGCTCTTAAAATGCACAGGTTAACTGCCCTGTTTGGCTTGTAGCAGCGCAGAACAAGGGTGCGGTCGTGTCGATCTGCGTTTCTTATCAAACCTGACGGTGCTTCTGTACTTTCTGTTACATGCATTGTTGGCAGAAACATTTTGTAAACCTTTTGAGGAATGTTCATATAGGCTCACAGACCTTCAAACACACACCTGCCCACTGGAGTTGCTCAAGTTCTTATTAAACTGCCAAGCCCACACATCTGCAGGCTGGTGAGATGTCATGTAGATAGGGGCCGAACTGAGGCACCCACCAAACGTCTCTTTTCTTTTATCTCTGTACAGTTCTATGAGGAGAGCTGCCCCTGTTTTTCTGCTGCACTTTTAGGTGGAAATTTGCCAAAAGAGTTCTTGGAGCGTTTAAAGAAACTGTTCTTTAAAGCAGGAGCTCCCAAACCTTCTTCAGTCTCGAACCCTTTCCAGTGTAGAGAAAAAAGTTCCATGGACCCCCACACTGTCCACATGTTAGACACCTTAGACAAATAAGTAGCTGTTTTGAATAACTGTGTTGGTAATTACTTAGAATCAGCAGTTTAGTATTTAACTTAGGGGTGGGCGATATGGTGATATTTTATCTTGATTAACTATGTGATTGTGTGCTTGTGTGAGCGCATCATGAATATTGTCAGTAGTTAAAGTACACTGACCAACTCCAGCCTTTGATTTTAAAGGGTAAAAACGGATTAATGGGTTTTATGAGGCATTGCAGGGGTTTTATGTCTGTGCCCACTAATCAAACTCAAGATGCATGTAAAATTCATAGTTTACTGGCTGAGGAACAAAAAGGTCTGGGTAGAATGTCATGCAAATCATGTCCCTACCCATCATGTCATTAAAAAAATAAATTACTGAGGACTTGTAGCGGCTGTCCCACATTGCTTTATGTCATGGACTGCAAGTCCTCTCGTCCCGCTTTGAGAACCGTGGCTATAAAGAAATCCTGCAGTGTTTTACAGCCTGCGTCTGCAGAAAACAGTTGATCACCACAGACAATAATTTAGGTGCTTTAACTGTTGACTCAAAACACAGACAAGTGACATCCATAATAACTTTGTTTTGGGTTCATTTAAAAGGTGTTTAGGGAATCAAACTCCGTTCTTCTATGGAATCTGTCCAAAGAACCTTTTAGTTACCCTTATTTTTAACGTCCCTTATCTTACATTTATCTTTATTTTTTTCCCTCTAAGGTCCATTTATCATTGTTTATCTTCAGGGTTTATTTTTCAAAGACTCTCATTTTTGCATGACCATTTTATCCCTTAGAATTAGAGTGGTTTTTTTAAAAAAGAGTTTTGTTAATGCACCTCTATGACTGTTTAATACAAATAACCTCATTCAAAAAGAGGCAACTGCTAAAACACTCCTTATAACTTTAGTGGATGGGCGGAGCTAAACTACTGTAGGCTAAATAGGCTGATGTATGTAAATGTGATAACAGTAATCTCAAAACAGGCTGTTTTTGCCGTTTAGTTTCTCTATTTGGATTGTGTGGATTAGGGAGTGAGCAATAATATTTGGAACTTTTTATTTGATGTGTACAAACTCAAACAAACTACTAAAAAACAGGAAATTTTGGTTTTCCATTATAAGCACCTTTAACCATTATAAGTAAATTTAAAACCTAAGCTTCCTAAACGGTCCATGGTTTGACTTTAAGGGGCAAAAGAAGAAACATTAATTGGTGTAGAACCTTCACCTGATGTAGAGAGTCTTTAACATTAAAATAAAGCATTGTACTCAGAAGTACTGTTTATAAAGACAGTTCTTTAAAGAACCATCCACAAGTTCCCAATGGGCAGAGATTCCCAAACCGGTCTAGAAGTATTCCCCTTGCTCTGCACATTTTAGTGTTTTCCCTTCTCCCCGCACACCTGATCCAACTCATCAGTTAATGACCCAGCTGTTCTTGAGCTGTGGTGGGTGCGGGAACCTGTGTAGGGCAGGGGTACTCCAGGACCATGTTTGAGAACCACTGTTCTAGGGCAAGAACACTTCTGGCCCTTTTCATTTTTAAACATGTAGCAGGACTGTATCGGCTCTGACTGTGAGTGTGTCCTCAGGCCCACTGCTGCCCATACATGACAAGAATCAACGCTCTTGCTTCAAGCATCTGATCGATTTCTTGCATGAGAGAGGGCAGCTTTCTACAGAACGCATAATTGCCCGAATGTCATGATATGAAAGGATAACAAACCTCTTCAAACCTACCATCACTGCTTCTCCTGAGGACATGAGGACATTACTCCTTTTATCTGCTCCAGGAAGGACGAGAGATAATTGTTTTATTTTGTAGATGAGCAATTATACGTGCCGTGCTGAGTGAGGGAGAGTGAGGGAGGATGGGTGAGGGAGAGTGAATGAGAGAGTGAGGGAGAGAGAGGGTGTGGGAGAGAGGGTGAGGAGACGAGGGAGAGTGAGGGAGGGAGGATGAGGGACAGAGAGGGAGAGGGAGTGAGGTTGAGAGTGAGGGTGAGGAGATGAGGGACGGTGAGGTAGGATGGGTGAGGCAGAGTGAGTGAGAGGGGGAGGGGGAGGGAGAGTGACGGAGGATGAGGGACGGTGAGGCAGAGTGAATGAGAGAGTGTGGGGGAGAGAGAAAGAGAGAGAGAGGGAGAGAGAGTGAGTGTGAGGGAGAGAGACCAAGAAAGCATCTTAATTGTTTGGGAAACTAAAAGTGGTTCTTCTGTGGCTTTGCTTCAGAGATCCCTTTTGGCACATTTAGAGTTTAACCTTCAAAATAAAAATGTGTTACATTTAATTTACAATCATATGCAAAGGTTTGAACTTAGGATTACCTCTTGTTGATTCAAATAAAAATATGTTAATGCATTCTATTCAGGATCCACTCTTAAATTTGCCATTTTCCTGCAGCTTCTACAGCACAAGTTCACTTTATTTATTGACTGTAACATATTGGGAAAAATAACATAAAATGTGCCGCAACCTTTCGCACAAACCGTATAACATTTACCCTAAATATGTTACATTTGGCAAATAAAAAGTTATTGTTAAATTCTTTATTTGCCAAGTGCATTTATTTTTACTTAGTAAATGCAATTATATCAGAGTCACCCAAACTTGAGTGTACATAGATCCTATCAGTCATGTAGACTTCAGAAATGTTGCTTTTCATTATATGTGCAAAAAAGGCTCTATACAGTACCAAAAAAAAAGGAATCCTTGTTTGATAGTATATAGATAAATTTTTTTCTGTATTGAAAGGTTTTCTAGTGTTTTACTCGGAAAAACTATTTATGCTTTAAAATATTTGAGTAGCTCAGTAAGTAATGACCTTTGAAGAACCATTTTTAGGGTGTGTATACTTTGTGAGGTCATCTGAAACATACTGGAAATACCTGTGTGTGTGTGTGCGCGCGCGCGCGCATGCCTCGATCCGTCAAAAACATCTGTGTGTGTGTGTGTGTGTGTGTGGGCGGGTGTCTCTGCATACATCTGTCAGTTGCCTTTATGATTACAGTGTATTTCTTTGCTGCGCTCACATTTGCACACAGTATCTCCTCTCTTTGTTTGTAGAGCTTGCATGCTCGTCTCTCCCTCTCGGTCTGTCTATCTGTCTGTCTGCCTGTTCCCTCTCTTTGAGTGGCAGCGTGGGGCCTGTGCGGACCCCCTGCCGGTCAGATTGCATCCACCGCTGTGCTATTGGCCCTAATTATCAATTACGGGGACCAGACGGCCCCACCTGGAGCTGGCCGAGGTGCTAATGAGCCTGGGCCGTTTTGACCGGCCCTGCAGTGCGTGTCAGCAGGACTGGACGGGCCTTTCCACTGAGCTGCTAATGGATCCTGCGCTGTCACAGTTAGAGGCTGTAATCACTCAGAGCCCGGACAGGCCATGCCTTCCTCATTTACTGCCTCCTCACCGCCTTACGCTCTCTTACACTGCCGTAGTCCATCATTATGTTTTCTTACGGTTTGCTATTTGTAAAAGGGGGGGGGGGCCGGGTGCTGGCAAGTAATGCGCGCTTCCATCACTCCAGCACAAACTGGCTCGTTAGATACAGGTCAAAAAGGCTGGACGTGTTTGCGCAAGTGATTTTGCCATAGTGTAGGCCTGCTTTAACCCCTCAACGTACAAGGAGCCAGCGACTGTAACGGTTACTTACATGTTACTTAGGAAATGATTGACTGTATTGTCTTTCAGTTATTTACTCATACCCACATATATTTACACACACACATACATACATATATATTGAATATATATTTGGGGTGCTACATACCTAGTAACAATAAAAGAATGTAACAGACTAATAAAGGATGCACACTTAGATATTGTAATATACACTGAATACACTGATTATAATCATTTATATGTAAATGTGTAGCCATAGAGCATGTCATTGTAACATCACAATGCAAAAAAATGATGATGTATTGTGGAGAATGGACATTACTTTTTACCCTCTAACTACATTACATTTGAATGGTAGTTTTGCAAGTTTGCAAACACCCAGCACCATTTAACAACGCACTCCAGCACCAACGCCCCACCCCCAGTCTCCCAGCCCACGAATAAGCTGTACAGCAGCACTGATTACACTCAGCATTCAAAATACTTCCAAATACTTTCTGCAAGTATCAAATGATCACCAGGCATCATAAATCAAATCAATCTGAATCAGATGTTCGACAGTCGAGCCTCTGCCTTTACCCTGATACTTTGATGATTAAGTCATAGTAGTTACTGGAGTGTGAGCCTTAAATTTGAGCAACAAGCCTGGAGTTGATGGGGCTAATGAAAGGGAAACTGTTTATGGGGGTCTTCAAAGCAAGCTGTGGTTCCACAGCACAACGCAGCGCCTGTAGTTTTGGGTCCAGATTTAGGAGCTGGCTGAATATAGAGGCTGCCTGATTCTCCAGCCCACAACATTCCTCTCCAGCCACATAAGTTGCCTTGGGTATGATTCCTAGCTCATGACCGCTTGGAAGAAAGGTGGTGGTGGTGGTGGTGGTGGTGGTGGTGGTGGTGGTGGAGGGGATGATCTCAGTCTCATGCCATCGCAAGGTCTCCTCCAATGGCAGCACACAATACCTCAACCACTCCCTCTCCTTATCTGTACAAACAGTTATGGGAATGGAGATTGCCAGTGTTTAGACTCAACAAAGATAATTAGGTGTTGGGGTAGCGTTTGATAACCATTCTTACATGCAAGCATAGCGCGCACTCTTCTTCCACACAGTCCTCAATGTCTTGCTGATGCATTTCAATAATCAGGGTTTGAGATTAAAGGGGAACGTGTGTGTTTAAGCATTTCGCGAGCGCGGCTCTAAACACTTCTCGGAACCACTGACATGTAGCGTTTTCCTCCTCAGGACATGATGGAGAACCACGGTGTGTATGAAGCAGCTGGCAAAGCATTATAATTTTGTAAGTTGTGATAGAACATGATGAATATATTTGACCGATGCGTTTGATACACCAGACTATTTTCAGAAGCATGTCTTTCTCACGTTGTATTTACCACGGTCTGTACGTGAAGGAAGGTTGTGGCTCACAACCCTTTTGTTGACTGAAACACAATCGCTGGTGTCTTCACCGTTCAAGTGCCCTTTATTTCAGCTTCTGTTTATGGTCTCATCTCAAGGTGTGATTCACATATATACTAGAAAACATTGCAGGCATATTTTCTCAGTCTCTCCAGCGGGACTCTTAGGTGAGAGCTCTACTCTGTGCTAATGTGTAACAATGCAAAGTGAGTTTCATGTACTGACAGTGCTGCTCTACGCTCCTGCAAATGAAGGATTCTAAAGAATTCTCGGCTTGGACATGCAGCTCTTGGACAAACCTGCTGTCAGTATACGGTTGTATGCAAAGGTTCGAGGGTGCCAGGCCATATAACTCCTCTTGTTGAGCTATAAATCCTTTACACAACACACTTGAGCACAATTGCTGAACATATTGGGTGGAACAAATCTTCTGCCTGTGCAAAAGCTACCGCACATTTATTTATTTATACGTATATATAAATTAAAATGTGCCAAGGTGTGTTTTCTGTACTTAATTTCACTCAGTAACTCAACAGAACATGTCGTTTGAAGTAAAGGGGGGGGGGGGGGGGGGTGTTCTCAAGCCATTCATTGAAAGGTTCTTTAGGGAACCAAATGTAGGTCTTCTATAGTATAAAAAAAAATATTGGCACCTTTATTTTTGAGTGTACCATTTCAGTCTGGACTGATGTGAAGTTTTTGTTGCACTATAGCCTGGTCCTGCTCTGTTTGCTATACTCCTTGGAAGTCCTCTGTAGTCCTAGACTAGAAATCAGACTCTGTTCAGCTTTGAGACAGGCTTAATATATTCCTGGAAAACTGGGTCTAAATGTAGGACCTGGATCTGAATGCAATGAGTGGATGTGATGTGTTGAAGGGAAATAAACTGGCACAAACCTCATAATATAGGAAGGAACTGTATGGAGGAAAAAAAAGGGATAATATATTTATTTTTCTAAGATTTATCAGAATGGCGCTAGAATTGTAACACAATCATCTGCATTCTTTTGTGTCACATCTTGGAATGTCTTGTGTAACTGATTGGAAGTTTTTTTTTAATTATTGTTTTTGCTTTCTTTGTGACAACAGCCATTCTCCTCTGTTTATTGTTTTATGGTATTTTTGTTCACGGGCCCTATGGTCTGCTTGACCTACAGGACTCCCACTGAGAGGTGTAACGTAGGCTACAGCTGAATGCCCGACTTCCACAATCATAACCCAAAGTGTAATCTTTCATGTTTACATCGACCACTTAGAATGATGCACGACAATATAGCTGTAATTGTCTGTACTGTATTACACCATAGACATCTGTTCATGCAGCAGAGGCCTGTGACACTGACCACAGATGACTGTCAGCAGTTTTATACCTTCGTTTGAACCATATCCTGTAAACGATCATCATGATTTTTTTCAAATAAAATCAATAATTATGCACATAAGTGTCTGTCTCTTTGCTGTGCCACTAACCTGTAGATTAATTGCCTAGATCCAGATTAATGCTCCTCATAAACCCCATTATAGGGAAGCAGAGTATTAAACAGCCCCTGAGGATCAAATGCCTTTGGGCTTATTTCCTCAAATGTCCCAACAAATGTCATCAGAGCTCCTTTCCACTAAAAGGACTTGCTCATATATCCCATTAAAGTATAGCACCAGAGGAACTGTAAAGTGTAACTGATCATATGGTTCGAGGTATTTTGTATTCGAGAGCTTCTTTGGCTTGACATTAATGAATGCATTAAATTATCCTTAATCCTGGGAAGGTCTTTGGAGAAATAATCCACTTTGTCCTAAAGGGCAGAAAGGTTACATATTCCTTCTGAAAACATTATTCTGAAGTGATTAGCCTATGCTTTGGGGCCGAAGAGTTTTTATCCCTTTAGAGAATCAAATTATAAATGAGTTCCAGGGAAAATGGGGTGGGGGGGGGGGTTAATGCCCCCTTAAGAGCAATTATAAGTTAAACTCTATCCGAGTTTCCTATGTGCACAATGACGATACACGAAATTGCTCACCGTTCAGGGAATTAAAGTGGAGCTCTGCTTCTACCTTCTTACTTCAATAAATGCTTTTTTTAAAAATATAAATGCTTTTTTTTTTTTCTTCTAAGTATGCTGCTCTATCCACAACCCCTCATAGTCCTATATGTTAACAACCTGTTCTTGTACAACTTCATCACTGTTAATGAAAAAGTGACCCAAACATTTTCTGGGGGAATTACTCCCAAGACTGCAGGGATCCAAATTACATTTCAGAATTAATTAGAACACAGTCCTTCAGTTAATGGCCCAGTTTTGGCCCAGTCATTCGACCAGGAGAAAATATGTCTTTAATTGTATTGTGAAACATTATGTTGGGGTGTTATTAATCATAATATTGAATATATAGTATATGCATCAAAGTAGTAGTTTCATATGGCGGTCTATAATTCGGCTAATTGATTGTAGCATGCTAATTACATCCGTGTGTATTAATAGCACGTTTCATCATTAGAGGTAAATTCCACCACAAATGTCTACATAATTAAATAGCTGAGATTTAATTAAAGGTTGTTCAAAAGGTCATTTAGAGTGATACACCGTTCCAGAGTTAGAATCGTTAATATCATTGGCGGTAATAAGAACCAAGTGGTTTATGCTTCTAAAAGCTACGTAAAGGAGAGCTACAAAATTAAATGATGAAAACACTTCCTGAAGACAAACATTGCTTTACAGTAGATGAGATTTGACCTGAAATAACATATTATATAGTCTGTATATGCAGTAGTGGAAGACAAAATGGTACACAGACCTATCACAGTTACTATTGTCAGCATTATATTTAACTACTTGGGCATGTTTAAGTTCTTTGGTCAGTCTGGATAGCGGGTTAAAATGGTTATATTATGATAATCGATCATTATTTTATTTTATATAATGTAGAATATGTATTATATTGTTATATTATATGGCTATATAACCACTATAAAGAAATCTGAGCTGGTAAGCATCCCTAAAATGCTGTACTTCATTCGATGGAATTAGCTGCACAAGATTTATTAAGGAGCACATATAAGTGTGTTTGAGGAACGGCAAGAAAGTCGAGTCGATTAAACATGTACTTTATGACTGGAATATATTCTAACAGTCCTAAATGATGCTGCAGCTGTAGTCTTGGATAGTGTTTTTTCTTTCCGAAGTCTGTTTTTTGCCCAGCAGAAAAACAGCTGAATGTTACGATCTCATCTCCCTTCAAAAGAATTGGTCATAAGGTCATAAGTGTCCTCACAGCGCTGCAAAATGTTGCTTTTTTCATCAGGGAGGCATTTCCCCTTCATAATTACAACTCAATTCCAACTCAAATACAGGTTTATACACTAAATGCCATCATAGTAAAACTATCTACACCTGCACTAACTCAAACACACGATTCACCTCAAGAGAAACCAAGCCGCTATTTTACATTCAGTCGATTCACTCCTGCATCCTGGGGTGGAAAGTTTACGTAAATGTCCATGTCCTGCTGGAGCGGCCTCGTGGTGTTAATAAGCTCTGTGAGCTGCGTTTGCTCCCCTCAGAGAGTTCAGCAGAGCAGAGCAGAGCTGAGGGACTTCACGGCAGCACTGCGCTCAACCACACACACCACAAACAACTCGAGCTCGGAACAACCTGCACATATTTTTAGACCTGAAATGGTTTTCCATTCTGACATCAAGATCTTTCATTCGATTTCGAATGTTTTAGGTTGGTTTAAAAAAAGCAGACGACTGCAAAATGGCATGACCAGTATAATAAAAAAACACCATATAAAATTGTGCAACTGAGCTATAATCAATACAAAATTAAAGAGAATGAGTCATTTTGAGGATGTGTAATTTTGATCACTTCTATTTGTTTTTCAAAAAGAGATGGGGGAGGGGAGTCGTATCATTTTGGAATTTTTTTAACTTTGTTGAAATGAGGTTTTTGGACCATCAAGAGTTTGTTAAGTGATGATGATAAATCAATGTAATATCAACAAATTGACAAGACAAGAAGATATATCGGATTAAGTGGTGAATAAAATAATAACCGTTTTTGAATTACATATGATTTGCATATTCTTTCTACGAGCACTCTTTTGTTAACTTTTTGTTGACTATAGATAGATAGATATAAGATACATACATACTATACTATACTATACTATACTATACTATACATTGGGCCTAGTTGGGCCTCACCTCTGTTTGTGGTGATGAACGCTTCATAGCTCTGGTAAAACTGAAGGCGACACTGAATTGAAAGTAAGGCTTTCAAAGTCTTGCAGAACGAATCATAGAGAGACAGACTGATACAAAGATATGCATCTGTACAGCTTCTCCTGTGTATACTTTTACGACTGCAGTTACACTCTGGATGTACTGGTGGAGTTTCATTCCAAAGCAGCAATTTTGGAAAAAAGGAAGTTCATGCTTTTCTGGAGGTCAAAGTCAAAGGCATTTCTGATACAGCTGCTTCTGCACCATAATCATCACAGCCACAGCAGTCCTGAAACATTACTAATCCCCACAGAACTCTTCGGGGTCTCTTGTTCTTTTGGTGTTGGTTAGGTGCTGTTGGCATCTTCTCCTGTTTTGCCCTCGACTGGCATTGCACATCGGTGACCTACAGATGAATCTCCTCACCACACCAGACGTTCCCCACAGAAGAATGCCTAATGGGGTGATTTGGGCTTGAATGGCTTCAGGAAGTAACCTGTTTTATAGATGTCACTCATTCCTGAGGCTTTTTCTTATTGATGACTGCACGGATGAGGAAGTCCTGATTTCCTTTTGGATGGTTTGCATGGGAGGGAGGGGGGAGGTTGTTCTCAGAGGGTTCATCAGGGTGCAACAATGGAATGATTCATTCTGTAAGACTTCGAAAGCCACGTCTTACTTTCACTTCCGTGCCACCTTTAGTTTCACAAGAGTGATGAAGTACTGAACCTTTAGCAGAGGTGGGGCCTAATTAGTTCCATTTATGGTGGTCCTAGCACTTTTAATGCATTTTTACATTTCTGTTTGTCTATCTTGGCTTTAAATATTTACTGGCTTTATCTTGGCTTTAAGAGGATTTTTCTAATAAAGTATAATCAGTAGTGCATAAAATCCACAAATCCAGAATTTGAATGAAAGTATAAACTCAAATAAAAAATACACTCTATATTTTGTCCTGAGTAAATGTGCTTGTTTTATTTTTATTTTATTTTATTTTATTTTTTTTATTATTTTTTTTTTTTTAACCTGTCGTGTCTGGCATCTTAGCAAACAGATCTTGAAGCTGGGTGCCTTGTTTTAAATGCATTTAAATATCTATGGGAATTGTTCTGTGAGACATTTTCAAAATATTTTTTATTTCCCACCTAATCTCCCGCTTATTCCAATTTGTTTTTAATCTAAGAATGAGAAAAATATCTCTTACAACCTCAAGGCATTTCGCTAATCCATGTTTGGCCATTGGGTATTTAGGGAAGAGGTTTAATTAAAGATATGATTGGTTTATTTTACTTTAAAAGTTCGTCAGTAGTGGAGTAAAAAGTGGGATATTTTACTGCTACAGTGCTACAGTGGAGTGAAAGGCACCTGGAAAATGTCCAGTGATGAAGTGGATGTAATTCCATTTATTCTGTTCAAGGCAGTATAACACACTTTACCTTCTGAGCTGATAAATGCTGGGTGTCCTAAAAACTTCAGTTCAAATGACAATACTCCAGAACTGCACTTGTGTTTGTTTGTTTGTTTGTTTGTTTGTTTGTTTGTTTGTTTGTTTACTCTGAAGTTGTTTTTTGCCTGGCAAATTTTAGAAACGTGGGTCGTTTTTTCATCGGTAGTAACACTTATACATGAGTGTGGGTTTTAGGCCACACACCTCTCCTCTGACCGTAACCCAAACTCCCCCAGATGGCTGGAACTGATCTGGAGCCAGATGAGGAGATTTGGTGTCACTTCATTAAATCAGCCCCGGCCGTGCGCTCTTGGCCGGGAGTCAGAACGAGCCGGAGGACACTGCTGTCCTGGGGAGCAGCTGTGTGAGATCAGGCGTGCTGGAACAGCGGGCGCTCCCTGTGAAAGACGCTCTTTATCCTGGATTATTCTCGGCCTCGCAGGCCTGGATTACAGGTTGAATGCGCACACTCAGCTCTCTTGCTCCTGAGATTAGCGAAGCAAACTCAAGCCTGGAGGAGCTCTCCGGAGGAGCCGGCACATCCAGCTGAGACACAGACACACATTCAGAGAGCCTGCTGTGTGCAGGTATATAGACATCTGACTGTGACTCAATGGAATGACAGTGGGTAGCTCATTAAACACCACCAGATCTGTTTGTGGACCATTTATTTCATTATGTAACTTGACAGGACAAGCAAAAAAAATGCTCATAACTTCATGTACACTAAGTGCTGTTTGTACATGAGTGCAGGTGGGTTGTAAACATATGGGCTTCCAATTCCCACTGAAGCTGGTGGCTGATGGCTGTCTGTCCTGGATTTGGTCGGCCAAGTGTAATTTTGTTGTTTTACTAGATAAATATATCTATATTGTATTTAATAAAATATCTTACATTTTTAGTTGAGGGTTCTTCCACTAAAGACCACAGACCAGACAGAGGAACGTGACGTGCAAATGTTATTTACTAGAATTAGTATAAACATGTTTGTATCTTGTTTGCTTTTTTTTTCTCCTGATTTTTTCAATCACAAAATCATGTTTTGTGCTGCATGTCCCCAGCTGTGCTCCCCTGTGTAACATCTAGACACATCGCAGTTGTAAACCCCCATTTTGCACACTGTCACTCTTGTAACACAGTCTGGTATCTCTTGTGAACAATATGGGAGAAGCATAGTTTCTATTGGCCCTTTCAACATGACATGTTCACACAGTGGAAAATACGGCTGGTGTTTTTAAATGATGTGTGTGTGTGTGTGTGTGTGTGTGTGTGTATAACATAACAAGACATGAAAAGCTTTTCTTGTGACAGCGACAATATGAACGTGTTAAAAAATTCACCACAGGCACAACGAGCTGCGAGCCTTCAGTATTATTCATTATTATTCATTCACCCACTCAAATTAAAACTCCACTGACAAATCTATCCGCTCCATCTCGCTGCTCAGACCCAGACAGAGTGGATTCTATTTTGGTGAGCAGACCTCTTAGGGTTATCGTGGGCTACTGTATGTTTAATTAAAAAATACATTACTGGACACTTTTACCGACGGCTCATGGAGGGCCAATTTCCGAGAACTTATGAATTTCAATAAGCCGAAATAAAGCAGCGCCAGTGAATGAGCTAATGAAGCCTGCGAGCTTGGGAAATTTCCCAGCGGCCCTGCTCCGCAACTACCAGCAGGCCATTTCCTTGGCGATGGTTACCAGGGAGTCCGTTCTGCAAGTCCCTGGCCAAGTCTCACATCAGGTCCGACAGCGAGTAAACACTCATGCAGTTACAGGATCACGCAGGTCAGGAAAATGGGGGAAAGATCTTGTGGCGCCTGCGAGTCTGCTGAGCCCTTATGTCACTTTGCCTGGTGCTTCTGTTGGAGGAGCCAGCAGAGTGACTTTTGCCAGCTTTGCTTGTTGGGCATTGCCACTGTGGGGGATTTCAGCAGCTCAGATACTACAGAGACATCACATCAGAGCTGAAACAATAAAAAAAAATCAGTCAGGTGGTGCATTGGTGTATAACCAGCTTTGTACAAGATCAAACTAAATGTTACACATTCAGATACTATGATCTATGGAATTACCTGCAAAAAAAATCTCATTCAAACCCTCATTCAGCTCATCTAAACCTGACCAAACCACCGCTGTGGATGCATTGTAAATTCATTCCACCTTTATAGAGGCTCTGCAAACTCATTTTTTAAAGTGAAAGTGTCATGCGTGAACACACCACAGCACGAAATTCAACCTCTGCATTTAACACATTCACCAAGTGAAGCAGGGGGCAGCCAGGAACACGGCGCCCGGGGAGCAGTGCGTGGGGACAGTACCTTGCTCAGGGTACCTCAGAGGTGCCTAGTAGTCTTGGGAATCAAACCCGTGACTTCCTGATCATAGGGCGAGTGCCCTAACCACTAGGCTGACCAGTTGCCCCACTAGGCTATCAGCGTGTTATAGTCAGATTTAACAAATGTTCATCAAATTTGTCATTTCTGAACATTGGTGGACAGCATCCTATTACATCGAGCCCAAAGGGCATTGTTCTGTATGTGAAAGGTGAAAAGAAATAAACATGAACACAAAAAATGCAGTAAAACTATGATTAACATGGAAAATACAACCGTTAAACATCTGTAATTTCTGCAAAAATGAACTCATTTAAGTGAAATAAAAAATGACTAAAAAGCCTGAAGCCACTCTGCTCTGTCCCTTAACTCATCTGAGCCACTCTCCTGACGGCTGACAGCTATGACAGGACTCCTGACCATATATGGATGCAGCTTGTGAGGAAAACTGAAAGGTGGGTGGTTCTGTCCACCGCTCTAATGTGCTGATGTTCTAACCCCATGCTAGTTCAGGTTCTTTATCTGTCCATGTGTCTCTTTGCTGCAGCAGGGAGGCAGGCGGATCACAGCATGTGGCGTGCAGCCTGTGGCTCTCTCTGGCCCTGCCAGCGCTGCTTTTTTTGCACACAAGAGTCTCTCCCTCTCTCTCTTTCACACACACAAACACACACACAGACAGAAAACAGATTTGGACACACCCATGTATATGTATGTCTATGGACTCTTTAATTGGCCGATTCATGCGCCGTCCACAAACGCATTCCTTCTCAGCGGCTGTAGACAAAGAAAAAATCGTATTCAGCCATTTAGATCCCAGCAGAGCACGTCGACCAATCAAACTGCTCTGCTTTAATTAGGTTGTTTCGATTCACAACATAAAATCCTTATAAGGGTTAAAATATTATAGCGCATAAAAACACCCAGGACCTTGTTTATAAAACATACAGAAAATCATTTCTGAGAATTCAGGTGTCTGTAGTGTGCTGCAGGCATTGGGGTGCGAGACGTGAGAACATTGTGTTTGTATGCAAATGTAAAGAATAAATGTAGAATGAAATTCAAGAGTGTTTTGAATAAAGGCCCCTGACCTGTTCTGACAGAACCACCTTTTTTACACATATTGAAAATTGATTTTCAAAATGAGCCATAGACCCTTTATGTATTTTGATTTTTGAGGTGTGTGTAACCTTGTCAGGCTGAATGGGTTATTCTATAAAGCTCCTTCAGCTTCACAAGAGTTGTTATGAAAGAATCCATTTGTGGCCCGAGCGTGGATGGGTCAGCTTAAAGGACTTTTTTTTTAACCGTCAGGTGGACATTTCCATGGCTTTTTAATTCCCTTTGCTAACAGGACAAACCGCCCCTCGCTGAGGGGAGCATGTTTACTGAATGATTTATTAATGCTCCCCTCAAGGTTGGTGCCGGCGCTGCAGACACTTAACCTCCAAATAAAAGCTGCAGTGATGAGAGGCTCTGGCTTTGGGCTGATTTATGTATGTGTGTATGGTTCTTTAGCATGGGAAAAGACAAGCAGTGCTTTTAGAGTGTTTGTGTGAAGGCATAGACACCAAGATGCCAGTTCCCCCCCCTAATATGCACCTAATGTACGTTGAAAAGGTGCCTTTATTTACATGATTGAAGTCGCACTTGAATAAAAAGGTGTTACGTTATCATCGTTTGTGCCACAAGAAGCAAACTGAAAGACTTTTTGTTGTTGTGACACCTTTCATTCTTGTGCAAATGACTGAAACTGTCATGTCAGTTGAAAGCATTCTGTGTACATGACTGGCACAAACATTTTTTACTGCAGTGACTCTATGTGCCTGTCTGTCTGTCTGTCTAACTGCATGCCTGTCTGTCTGTATGTCTATCTTGGTCTGAATTTAAATTTTAGTCTTAGAGCACAAGAGCCCTTAGAGTAACTTTATCAGAAATTCCTATACTCTCAGAAAAAGCTTATTAAAGTGTCACAGGGACGGTACCTCACATGTTACAGGAGTGTCAGCTTTAGTACCTTTAGTTAGAATTGTACCATGTGTATGACATTTTCTCCACCCCTGTGTGATTGTGCCCTAATTCTTGATC
>JBBPDC010000028.1:10749191-10785270 GCA_037974485.1 Hemigrammopetersius urotaenia
GTGTGTGTGTGTGTGTGTGTGTGTGTGTGTGTGTGTGTGTGTGTGTGTGTGTGTGTGTGTGTGTGTGTGTGACTGTGCGCATACATGCAATGTGTATGCACGTGTGTATGGGTGTTTTTGGCATTAAGAAGTTTCATTAATTTTCTATGCAAAATGTGTTTGGGAACATGTAAGGATCTATTATTTAATAAGCAATATTTGCCTACGAGGTTTATGTGTGCATTTGTGTACCAGAACAGTCATAACTCCTAACAATTGTTCAACTTCAGGAGCAGGCTGCTTTTGTTACTGTGCATTTAAGACTGGCGTTTGTAAATGATCTTTGTTCTGATTGGCTTGTACTGTGTCTATTCATAATATAACTAATGCTACGCAGCTGCCTAAATGGATATTTGTAAATGTGTTGATCTTTGTGACATCACAAATGCAATTAATTAGAAAGAAAATGGACAATATAACTACCAAAACGTGAGGAAAATGCGTTTTATTCTATATGTGAAAATGCCAGATGTTGCTAAAATATACTGTTGCCTTGTATGTACTGTATTATTTGTTAAGCAAATATGATTTTTACTGATGATCTTATGAGTATGTTGGAATTATGGAGAACTGAGATCTTCATTCAGACAGACATCATTTAAGTGTGTTTTTAGAATGAGGCGTTCACCTGAAATGTAACTACAGAAAGGTTCAGTGCCGCAATTACCTCTCTACAATGTATTTTTGTCTTGTGTAATGGCTACTGATTATAGAGTGTGCAATATGTTCTTGGCTGTGTGGGATTGGGTTGTTATTGTGACGCACATCTCTTTCTCTCTCTCTCTCTCTCTCTCTCTTTCTCTGTCTCTCTCTCCCCCCCACTTCCCCACACACATAAATTAACGCAGGTGACTTGTGTCTCGTGTGACTCACCTCTTCTAATAGTGTGCGTAAGCGCTGCCTCTCCGGCGTCACTGCACTTTCATTCCCCCTCCCAGTCTCTTTTGGTCCCCTACTCTCTTATTTCTTTCTTCCTCACTCTTCTCTCGCTGTTCTTACTCTCATTGTTCGCTCCTCTCTCTTTCTCTTCCCTTTTCTCTCCTTTGAACTTTCTCTCACTTTTTATTTCTAATTGTCTTTCTTACTTGTACTATCTCCCTCACACCCTTTCCTCTCTTCTGCCTCTCTCTTCTTATCTCTCTTCTGCCTCTCTCAGTTTTCTCTCCCCCTTTCTGTTTCCCTCCTTTTATCCTTCTCCCTACTGTCCTTCTATTTATTTCTCTCTTACACAGTCCTCCATCTCTCTCTCTCTCTCTCTGTCTCTCCCCCCCCTCTTTCTCTCTCTCTCTCCCTGTCTCCATCTCTCTATCTCTCTTTTTCTCTCCCTGTCTCTGTCTCTGTCCCTTTCTGTGCCTCTCTCTCTCTCTCTCTGTGCCACCACTCTCTCTGTTTCTCTCTGTCTCTGTCTCTCTCTCTCTCTGTCTCTGTTTCTCTCTGTCTGTCTATCTGTCTGTCTGTCTCTCTCTCTCTCTCTCTCTCTCCCTCTCTCTCTCTCTCTCTCTCTCTCCCTCTCTCCCTGTGTGGGCTCGTGTCTCACTCCTCATCATCACAATACCTGGCGCTTGCGGCGAGGAAAGGATCATCAATGAATATTAATGAGTTGGCGGGGGAGGCAGAGGGGCTGCGCGGCAGCCTCAGAAATCCTGCCCAAATGAAATGGAGAAAAACAGATTATACGCATCATTTTCAGCGGCTTGCGGAATCTCATTTGCTCTAGTGCATTTTAATAAGATTGGTGGTGAAGAAGGCTCTGGCGTCACTGAGGTTCCTTCGCCGGCGTGTTTTCACGCTTCCAGCCCTCACCCACACCCTGCTGACCTTTACATTCAATAATGCAGCCTTCAGATCACTTACGGAAATGTATGAGAGAGTCAATCTAATCTGAATTTAAGATCACAGTGGAAAGCGTGTGTCCAAACCAGCATTCACTAAAGCTTAACCAGCCATAGTCTACAGCTGTGATGCTCTAATGAACTGTTCTTTGATGAGAGTTCCCACAAGGTACCATTCAATCATAAACCCCTTCCCCATGTCTTGATCAGCCATCAAAGCAATACTCCAGTGGTTTTCCTCTTCAAACAACATTTTCTTCCGGATTTTAGAGGTGTTTTACATGCTCCTCTAAAAGGAAATATGGTGCTAAATTGACCCCCCCATAAGCTTCAACAGGGCACAGAACTGGATTCAGTCTTCTGCACCCACCAGCATTACAGGACTCACGTTCTGGGCTTGTTGGGTGAATTATGAATGAGTGTTTAAACACATTTCCCAGAGTTATTTAGAATAAAAATGGTTGTCTATTAGCTTCATAACTAGTGTTCTAGCTGTTCATTTATCTTGCCTGAGGGGGAAGAAAGTGGAAAGTGATGACGTATAGAAATGCATCACGGAGGGATAAAATGAGCCCCTGGGGATTTCTATCATTGCTTGCGTTCTGTTTCTTGTCAGCTCAGCTGTTAGAGAATACTGTGTCACTGTATTAGCAGGATTGTAGATCTTGTTCTGCATTCTTCTTGTTCTGCATTACAATTAAACCCCACCAGGCTTGAAAGGAGCTTGTTTCAACAACAAGCTACTTTCTACATGCCGTGTCTTTTCCATAGACAGATGTGGCCTATAGTTACTTTTAAGCCCAGAGATGCTCGATAGATCAGCACTCTTAGGCTGACAAGAAAATGTAGTCATGATTACATGACCTCTGTGACATTACTGAGCAGGTTTTATGTGGAAGGCTTGAAAGATTCTGTAAAAACGAACCTAAAAGGGGGTTTTCACTGTTATTTCCTCTTAAAATGCGTGCATAGTTAAATCATTAAGATGCAAATACACAAATGCTACTTTTTTGGAGAACTGTTCAAGGTGATGCTCACCAGACATCAAGAGCTTCTTCTTCTTTTTCTGTTTCTCCACTAAAATAGAAAAAACACATTTTGATGGAAGGTGCAGTAGGCCCAACACTACTCAGGCACATAAAGAGTCATAGGCCTGACAGTGGTTCTACAGTGATACTAAATGTCTTTGTCTATTTTGCTCATTCATGGTAACCAAGCCAAACTGTAGCTTACAAAAACAGGCTAAACATTTTTGCATATTGCAGAAATTTTGCATATTATGCAAAACCTACTTTTGCCAGCTGGCCGTTATTTTGGGTTGATTATGAATGTATTAATGTAAAAACAACAGAGCCTGAATTATGCTGATTCATCCACGCCACATGGAGCATAGGTGCCTGAACTAAACTGACAACTTCTGAACACTTTGTCTGATTCTCAGGAAGGAACTTTTTGTCCGATTCTTAAGAAAATTGGTGAGGTAACGCGTCAGCTTTGGTGCACACACAGTACTGTGCAAAAGTCTTAGACACCTACACAAATTCTCAGTCGTCTCACAAGAGAATGCCTTTCTGCTGGCGAAAACACAAGCTGACATTACAGAATAAATGCAAACAAGAAGGTCATAAAAAACATTAAGATATTTTGTGAGCTGGTTAGAAGAGCCCAGGTTTGATTCCAGATCAATTGCTCTCCTGCTTCTGCATGGATTTGTGAAATTCCATGAGCAGCTCCTGATCTAATCTAATGAAGTATTGATGTTTGGTTGTAACTACAAGTAATGCTGGGTTTCCATGAGGAGAGGTCTGGAAATGGACACATTGACACACATAAAATCCCTATTTACTTACTATTGCTTGTATTCATTCATTTTTTTAAAGAAATGTAATTGGAAAAACCTAAACTTCTTTATAACTGAAGATGATTTTTGCATCTCTTATGAAGCTGCACATGTAGCTTTTTCAAAAAAGTTCAATTTAAATATTATTGTGTTTATTGTGTTTATACTATTCATAATATAAAAATGACGTGTATTTATGTTTTCCCGTGATCTTCCATCAAAATTTAATTTTTAAACATTTCCCAAGTCCCACACCTATCAAGAGAAGATGCTCAGCTAGTTCAGACCCCATACTTAACACCATGTTTCACCCTGAAGCACAACATGAAAATGAGTTATTTCTGACTTTTTCTCAGTTTCAGAAAGAAGTTCATTAGTTGATTGTTTTTTTTTTCTCTAAAACATCTTTTGTTTCCTCACTGGCATGCATGGGTAGTTCAGGATGTGATGCAGGAAGTGGCATTTATTGCTGTTAACGATAAAGAATTACAATGCATTTCCAGATAAAACCTATACAACAGAGCACCTGAATGTTGCTGTCAGAAAGAAAGAGGTGATCCAGGGCATGATGAATAAAGATTGAGCACATTTTACCACTTGTAAAATGCACGTATGACTCACCTTTCTAACTGTCATTTCAGTTGTGTTTCACAATGACTCAAAAAGCTATTTGAGGTTAACAAGTAACCACAGTTCTCTGTTCCTCCTCACACCTTCCTTTCAGCTCAGCCTTCACATTCATTGCAGGTCACAAGATTTTGAGGGTATTATTATTGTTCTCTTGAAGCTTCAGGAATATGCGCAACATTCCCCTTGAAGCGTTTCGACAGCCTTCACGTATTCCATCGCAGCTCCTTTTAAACCCTTCCTCATATCAGCAGCCTTTTTTCTTACTGGCCTTATCTGACACTATACTACATATTTGGAAGAACATGTTTTTTCAAATAAAAGTGACTAATCTTTCTGCCACATCAAATAAATGCACTGCTGTGTTTTATGATCGTGCTGATGACTCTGATATGAAGAAGGATGAGTGTGTTCGCGCAGTTCGAGAGCATATGAGGCAGGATGTGAATGATAACCAATGCTGAAATCTGAAATAACAGCATGGTTGTTGTCGTCTCTCCGTGCACGTCTTCCTCCTCCCTGTCACCTTTAGAGGCACGTGCTGGGTGAGAGAGATGCACGTGAAAGCCGAAGCCATCATTACCGCACATGACTTGGATGCCTAAAACATTCCTCAAAGTAATAATGGCAGCCACGGAGGATGATGAAGATGAAGAGAAACAGCATGGCTGTGGTCCTGTTAAAATATACCCTAATCCTAATGCTAATGCTCATTACATCACTATAATACAAATATTACATGGTATTATTCCTATATAGCATTTACAAATAACTAATTAACTAATTATATATATAAGCCATTTTAGTTCCTCAAATACCTTTTTTTGTAAATCAGTGGAAAGGACCTTTTATTGTACCTTTTATTGTATAGAGATCTTTCACATAAAGATGTGTTCTTTGGTCACATCTCATTTCTCATCACATCTCATTTGTAAAAATCGTTTTCGGAGCTGAAAAGTGCTGTAGGGAACCAAAAATAGTTCTTCTATGGCACCTTTTAGAGTGTACAAAGAGCAGTTCACTGTTGTTTTCCTTCCTAATAGGGCACTGCAATTTTTACCCTCTTCTTGCACTAAGAACCTTTGTCTTAAGATAAGATTGATCTTAAGATGCCTTTCGGCTGAATTATTCCCGTAATTGCAAATATACTCTTAATAATAACAGAGGCAAAAAGGGGAGCAATGCCACAGAAGAACCATTTTTGGCTTTTTTATGGTTCTTTGAGGAACCTCTTTTCAAGAAGCTGTTTCAAATCTTAACATAATATACAGGGTTTTTTTTCCATAGAACTGTACATCCAAGCCATTTGGGAAAATGTTTGTTTAGGAATCTAGAAGACCATCAATATGAAACGCTACTGAAACCTGTTGTCACTGTCCACTGAACCATCCCAGACATACTGCAGTCGGAGGCTAAAAGCAGGGAAGATGAACGGCAGCTCAGGTCCTGGGAAGCTCCCGCAGTATCTCAGTAAGTGCAGGGGCGGCTGATTGAAGGGATACTGCGTGGCGACCCAGGTCAGCCTGTCATGTCAAGCTTTTTCACAGACATGCTGACCCCTTCACTTGTCACTGATCTATTGCTTTTGCAGCATGTGACGGCTCTGCAGGCCCTGCTGGAGGGGGGTTGATCATATATTTACATGAGAACTTTCTAGCAGTCAGTTTGCTTATTGCTGGCAAAACAATGTCCTTTGGTCAGTTGAAATTGATCCCATTTAGTTTGTTATTGACTCGTTTGAGTTGAAAAGGTTACAAACTGTCCACACATCTAAGGTGAAGAATTGATTGTTTTCACAGCTAAAATGAAATTTCACAATATGTTGATAAAATAAGTCAACACTGAAAGTGCAAAATCTGAAAATGAATATCTCTTTAATCTGTGATGTATTGGTTTTTTTCCTCCATATTAAGTTCTACTGTGAGAAAAAGGATCCACACATACTAATTTACACATGTCTGTGTATGGTGTCTTAATCACCAGTTACGATAACAACCAGTTATTTTATAATTTTCTGTTTTTATGTCGCATCGCTGCTACTTGCATTGCCACATGGAATAATTTCCCTTCACAATAATTTTCATTATTTTCCCCAGAAGGGAATATAATTACCATAACATACGATATCTGAGACTGTATTAGTTTTTCCTACTATCAAGTGGTAATGCATGCATAATGGTTCCATGCACTGTGTTCCTTTGATGTTTTCATGAGTCTAGATGAAAGAATCTTTTAAATGAGTCAATGTAAACATAATGTAAATATAATCAGTTCATTTTGCCTGCTATTAATAGTCGTTTGTTCTACACTTCTGTAGTCGACAAACATCAACCTCAGTGCTTAGGCCTTTTGTTAGAGTCTTTGACAAAGGGGAGGCTGTGTAGTGAGGCACAGGGAAGTGGCAAAGTCTCTGGATGGAGAGCTGAGAACAATGTTGCAGTATTTTGCGTCACACCTGAGTCATGCAGTCGATTGGTTCGACGTGCCGCTACCATCGTCTGATCCACAGGGAGTCTTAAGGGGAAAAAAAGGGAAAAAAGGTTGAAGACTATCAGTGCTGTGAGAAAAGTGAGGCCTATCGTATTTCTTTATTTGGGGCTTTCTTTCAGTGGGCAAGCATTTTAACCTTAAACTGCACAGTGGGGTTTCAAATGGAAGATGTCACGCAGGCCATGGGGTTTCTCACTGCTGTTGTGATGTGAGAGCTGTGTGAGTGCGGACGAATTTGTTTGTGTTTGTGTGTTTTCAAGATAAATTTGCCACAGCTATGTAGAAAAATCAGAGACCACCTGTATTTTCATGGCGAGCAAAATCGTTTTTAAAAGGTAAAATGATGTTAGCAAAGTGATTTCTTAAATTGAATTAAAGTGATTTCTTTTAAGTGAACAAGCAAAAACATTTCGTTTTGGGTACAAAGACAAAGGTTAGAGTTTGTCTTTGGCATATTACTGTTCAATTCATGTAGATAATACATGTGGGACATAATATAAAAAAAAAGCCAAAAAGCTGTAGTTCCTAAGTTAGTGCAGGGGTTTCAGTGAACAATTATTAGTTCGGTTCTCAAAAAAAAATATGGACTGAACCCTGGACTATATATATACACACACACACACACCTACACACAGAGTGTGTGTGTATGTCAGCAAAGTGTCAACACGACTCCCCACTTTGTTGCCTCTACTTCCTGAGAATAGGAAAATCCTTCTGAATCCATAAATTATATTTGATTATCAGCTCTCTCGTCTACCCAGAGGAGTGGAAATCTAGCTACCGGAACCCGATGTCAAAGGACTGCTGACAGAAGGCGTTTGTCATGGGAAAGAAATGCACTCACGCATACATACGCACAGAGCCAACCAAAACACCTCCACCCAGGCTTCTCAGAGATACCGGAGGCATTCGTCCTGGGACAGAGCTGCGAGTCTGTTCCCTTCATCAGTCACACACTGATTTACGTGAGACTGTGGACCCCCGGTCCCCCAAGCAGCTTTAGATAGGGGAAATTTACTTCTGTACGAACACAATTGATTGCTACAGAGTACCAGTCTGACATAAAAACACTTTCCTGTTATGTATCTTTTTTTTTTGGTCCATTCCACATCCTTCAGTGTTTCGTCTCTGTTTCAGAGCCTGCCTTCTATAGACTGCCTTATTGATTTACCATTAAGTTCAATGGGAGGAAAAAATCCATAACCTTCCTCTTAAATAACCATCAGCCACTGGCATGTGTGATACATTCAGATGGAATTACGCCATAGAAGATTAGATGCTCAGTGTAACACATGACAGGTTACCTAATGTGATTTTTCCCCCCTCTTATTTGGCAAAAATAACACTCCATTCAGCTTCGTTCCACTTCATCAAAAACCATGTCAGTGTAAACATAAGGCCTCTTCTTTCACGCAGAGAGCTTTGTTCAATAGTCTTTTTACCCATGAATGTGTATCTATGCGAAATAACACTGGAGAGGCTGTCTGCATGCGTGACAGTACAGGAAAGAACACAGAATGGAGGCCTATGTCATTCCACAAGGTGCTAAAAAGAGGTGTTTGGAAAAATGCCATAAAATAATTACATTTAATTCCCTAAAAAGCCTGTTAATGAATGGCTCTTATAAAACTGTTTTTGTAAATGAGCCATGGAAGTGTGAAGAACCCTTTTTAACAGTTAAAGAGCTTCTACATAATGCTGTGGTTCTATGCAAAATAAAGGCTTTTCCTAAAAGCCATAAGTGGTCAGCAAAGCCCGGCCCTGATTTTCAGTTTCTTGTTAGACTACAATACATGGTTCTCTCTTGTGCTAACTTTGGTAAACACTCTGCTCTGGTACCAATAAAGAAAGTTATGGCCACATGATTATGTCTGACACGTAGTTAATTCTCTGTAGTCTGTTTTAAGACTTGCTGACCAATCGGTACCAGACGCATGCCGTCAGCTAATGCGGCCTAAATGTGTCACAGCGAGCATGGCAGGTACTTCAAGAGATGAGTGACAGGATTTAGTATCAGCTAACAGTCTGCAAATACCTCCAACATATCCAGTCTACGTATTCACGTTGCATGTGAGAGCTATTGTTGCATCTGTGATCCCATTTTGTGTGTATTGGAGTGGGGGATATTGAGCAGAAACAGAGCATGAAAGAAGACGGTTGCCTTTTGATCTCTAAATACAGCAGATCGCTGTTTTTAAGTGATTGTTTTCCATTTTGTGGGCAAAAAACAATAGCAGGCATTCGGCTCCTACTCTATCACTTCCAGATTTAATACCAATCCCCAGTCACCATCGTTCTTTCATCTAAAATAAGACACCCCGTATTATCTTTTAAATCTCTGAAACACACAGTACTTCCCCTGCCAATGCTAGTGCACAAATTCCCCAGAAGCAGCAGGGTGGATTCCAGCGCTGCTGAATTTCCATATAGATAGACCGACACATTAAAGTTGTCTGCCTGCATTTGCGTTGTCCTCCTCTCCCTTCTCTCAGATGCTGATTGAGAGGTGCTCCTTCCATCTGTATCATCAGGCTCACCCGTCTGACCTCTCTGGCCTACGTACCCACTGCCCGCTTTATTGTTCGTAAAGTGGGGGTAATCAGGGTTGAACAGGCCCAAAAGTGAGCTGGCCACATGTGATGTGATTATGGGAGGGGGGGCTACATTGGCAGGAATAAGCTGATAGTCTGTTGTCATGTCTGGGCAAAAGAGGGAGGGTGGCCTTGTGCGCCGCTGATGGGCAAGTGTGAATTAAAATGCAATTAAAACAGGCAAATAAGCTCTCCCCAGAGACGCCACTGAGGAGGGGAAAAGACAAGAGATTGCTGTGCTTAGGCGGAGGGGCTTGTGCCACTCTTGATTTGCATGACATTGGAGTCAGTGGTTGAAGTGCAGGAGGAAAAAACGGAGGATGCAGGAGAGATGCCTTCAATGCGGATCTAGAATTCTTGGTAGCCATCCGCTGTATCATTGAAAGGTGGCCCACGTTTTTTTGTTTCGCCATTCAAAGGCCTCAGCGGCCCAACGCAAGCACAACACCATTGTTCTCTACTCCTGCTTTTGTCAGGGTCTGGAGCGCCGTGGTGCTGTTATTTCAAGGTACAGAACAATGAAAGGGACAGGAAAATGCCTGAGCCAGTGCTCGATATTGTATTGATGGGTTCTCCGCTGCAATCCTGAAGGATCCCACTGCACCCCCGGGAGCTGCACTGTCTGTGGCAGCCCCCCTCCCCCTTGCTCGACTATCCCCAACCCCCCTCCCCTGCTCTAGGGAAGGTTGGGTGAAAGAGGAGGGGGTTAGCGGAGCAGCATGCGGTGGTACTGGAGGGTCCTCTCCTCTGAGCAGCCACTGTCACCGGCTTGATAATGACATTGACAGTGAGAGAAGCAGGTTTAATTGCACCCCAAATACTGTAGTTAACTGAAGCTGCACAGATTATACCAACAAGAGTGAAACCTCATTATCTGCAGCCAATGCTTGACAGACATGGGAAGGACACTAATGTTGACTCTAACTGAGGGATATGGTTAAAATGAATAATAGGGTTTTTTTGTTAAAAATCTGCTTTTTTTGTTGAAATCTGCTAAAATCTGAGAGGGAGAGTTTTTAGGTTCATTAATGATAATAAAGAGCACTGAAAATGCAATTAGCAACAACCAGTTCTCTAAAGACATGCCCTGGGATATGGTACAATGATTCGTTAACTGAAGAATGTGGTTGAAATTTATAATGGTTGAAAAGCAATCGGTCAGGGATAAGATCTTGGCAATTGACCATTTTTATAATTTTAGGTTTACAAATGACCTGCTCCAAGCTGTAATGCTCAAAGCACATTCCTTCAAGTTTGCTGAGGCTGGATAACATAGCTAAAGGAGTAACACTCTTTCACGTCATGTGCAGTTGTGATATCTGTCCGTTAGGTGACTGGGACATAATGACCTCCCACCAAGCTGAGTTAGAATCGCTGCAGGCCCCTCTTAACATTTTCTCCTAATACCCCTCCAGCTCTCAACCAATCCTCTCCTTTATCCCTTTATGGTAGGATAAATGTGACGCTTGGCTGGGCAATGGAAGCTTCTCTCTCTCTCTCTCTCTCTCACCCTTTCTTTCTTTGGCACTCTGGTGCCAGGCACTCAATGAGTGGAGCCCTGTTTTGTGTGAAAGAGCCTGTGAGAGTCCATACTTGGAGACGCTGTGCAAAGGTTACAGTTTAAGATCTCCTTCAGTGGTCCCTTACCCGAGGTCACACAAAGTCTGCTGCTGATTGGAGAGCGATTCTGCAGATTCCTCTCGAGCAGTTAAGGATAGGGCTGGAGTATAAGTAGATGAGAAGGTGGACTAATACTAGCACAAAAGGCTATTTGTATGAGGAGCAGATAATCATGGTCAACACAGGTTTTTCTGGCTTGCCTCACGAACAACTGGCATGGTGCTCCTGGAGCTCATCCAAAGGAGGGATTTGGACAGTTACATTAGGGAGCATGGTTGGAAATTGAGTCATGGACAGTTTTATTGAACCAGAAAGATCGGTGGCTTTCAGCTTGCATGGTTATTAAATTCCTGATTACTGTTTACAGTGAAGTCCTTGTTAATCCAAAGGCACTGCCAAGTGAGTTAGATTGTCCTTGGCCGGCAAATGAACAGGACAAATAAATCAGTGAGGGGCTATGCGGGAAGTGGGATGGTTAAACGGCAAGAGTAAGAGTCATCCCTTGCAGGTCAGGGATTTGTGTCCAAAAGAATGAGATCGAATTATACCAAGAATGACAGAAGATGATGAGAGGTGTTAGATGAAACGATAGAACCTGGGGAGTGTGCAGAAAGCTTGGCATGGAGCACCTACTCGTTTTAGAAGCTCTACCATTCAGTTACAAAACTGAAAATGGGAAACTGAAAATGCACCATAAAATGTGAGGGGTTCCTGAGCATTAATGCCTTGGCCTGAGCCCTCCACACGGGCACGAAACCTTGAGCTGATATATCAAGGTCAAAACAAAGGCAAGGTTTTTGGCTTTCAGTTTTTTTCCATTAAAGCTGCACTGTGGCTATGGTTTGTGTAGTGTGTAGCCTCTATGTGTGTGTATGTGTTTGTGTGTGAATATCTAAGCTCTGAAATGTAGATAATGCACAGTTGGGTACAGTCTGACAGCCCCTATAGCCCACCACATAAAATCCGACTGACAGAATCGTTCAGAAGTGAACGTGTATCACTGGCAGTCCGTCAGGAGCTCAAACCAAGCGTCCTTCGGAGAGATTTTTGCGTTTTTTTTGCCTTAACGGCAGCGGGGCGTATTCACTTCGCACGCAAATGTAAAAAGGGCGAAATAAGGAGACGGAGGGGCTTCTCTTGTCGTTTATACGCCGTCTCCCGTCAAGAAATAGCTTTAATTCGACTAATTTGCCGTCGTGGATGAGGAACCAGAGCCTTTTTAACCGCCACTAACGGTGATATTTCGCCAGTTCTTTTTCATGACCATATAAGGAAGGGGAGCTCTCTAGCGAGCTCGGCTCGCGCCATAGGTTGGCTGTTGCCGCCTCGAGCTCCACTTTAACCCTTCAGATGCTAAATTATTTTCGTTGCTTGTCGTCGTGCTATGAAATTTAACGTTTAATATCGATATTTTTCACACATTAACCAACCAAAAAGGACACGGTTGTGTTATAAACAAGTCACTGTCATCTTTTAAAGCCTAGCTGAGCTCGGTCGGGCGTTTTCTAACACCGTTTTTGCACAGAATTTCGTCTCTAAAGCTAATTAAAAACTGCTTCTGAAGCAAAAGCCGACCCTGTTAGAGTCGAACTGGTCGCTGACCGTCGACTCAGGCGTCCTTGTGTGTCGTGACAACGTCCAGGTTTGTATTTTTGGGAGATTCCTGAGGGAGCGGAGTCAGGATAGCGAAGGAATTCTCTGACCTACATTTCACCGAGAACCAAATAATGGTGGGTTTTTTTTTGAGGTTCCGCAAAAAAAGTGAAGTGTGAGCTAATATCAGGGAGGGGGACTCCTTTATAGAACACACATGTGTGCATAATATATAAGGTAGATCATTTATTATGGTAATTTAGGAATGAACCAAATTAAGGAGCAGACAGTTGACACTCTGATGTCCTACCAGACTTGCTCTAATACCAAAATTAAGCTCACTTATATAGATCTATAGCTACATCACCTATATCTTTCAGCGATAGTCCAAACGAATGGCTCATTTATAAAACCTTAAATTTTTTCTTATGTCGTTGGCTATAGGTTATAAATAGACTTCAAAATGCCTAGGATGACTATGCAGAAAAGCGTTTTTGGCAAATCTGTAAATGTGAGACATCCCATTTTCTTGTCTCCACTGTTTTTTCTTCTGTAATTTACTCAGAGATTTGTTTTAAAATATGAGGGAGAGAAGGGGAGAAGCAAGAGGTGATTTCTGGCAAATTATGCAAATTGTTGTACAAGCGCAACACGGTATAAAGTGTTTCTATGTAATAATATGCGCATATATGCTGTATGGATGGAGAGTGTTTTTTTTATGTTTCAATAGCATTAGAAGATTCTCCTCTCCACCAGCAGCCTGTCTTCTCTCCACACTCGTGGGGAATAGTCGGGCCTCCCCACCCTCCCCACGCTGACGTCACCAGCCTGCCTGGCTATGGCAGGAACTCTGGTCTGAAGCTGAAGCAGCAGCAGCAGCGGAGAGGAGCGTTTCACTGCTCTCCGGAACCAAGAGCAGAGGCTGAGAGGGAGCTGGAGAGACCGAGAGTGGGAGAAAGAGGAGAGGGAGGGGAAGCGAATGACTCGTGGCTGCGAAATTGCCCGGGAAAAAAATCGATTCCGAAGCGAAAGCGTCATCTTGTGTTTATTTATTTATTTTTATTTTGAAATTCGTCGCTGAGCTGCCTCGGAGCCCGAGAGAATGGATCTACCTGCCGTTGGAGAGCACGTCTTCGCGGTGGAGGGCATCGAGAAGAAACGAGTACGGAAGGTAAAACCGAACCCCCAGCTAAGACGTGTGGCTGTGCAGATGCATGTGTCATTTTTTTTTAACCCCAAATGTTCCAATTTTGTCAAATTTCCAGGGCAGAGTCGAGTATCTGGTGAAGTGGAGAGGGTGGTCACCAAAGTAAGTCCCCCATTTCGTATCGGCATGGACTGCAGGCAATTCGATTGCTATTTTTTGCTGAAAATGTTGCAGCATGCAAGCGTGTGCATGTGTGAGTGTGTGTGAGTGCTGGCGCGGTTAGCTGAAAATGTGTGTGTGCGTTTCATTCGGAGCCACGGATTCCATCACTAATTTATGCGAGTGAGGGGAGGAGGGGGTCTGCCATGTTATCCGATTTTAATTATTTCTGCATAGCTTGCAGATCCACTGGAAAGTACAGTGCTGTTAAAATGGCCACCGCCGTAGTGCGTTTTTTTTGCACGAAATAGTGCTCTTTAGCTGGAAGGTTGTTGTGTTGTTTTGCGCAGCGGTGCTAAAAAATCAGCCGCGTGACCAAGTTTTCACATGCATTTCTTTTTTTCCCCTCCCGTTATGTTTGAATGAGCCAAGTGTTGCAGACCATGCATTTACTTCTTTAAATTTCTGCAGCCTTGTCTTATCGTGATTATTATTCTAATGTGCTGTACACTTAACCTATGAAATGTGTTATTTTTCTTAATTTTGCAGATATAACACGTGGGAACCTGAAGAGAACATCCTAGACCCTAGGCTCCTTGTGGCTTTCCAAAACAGGTGAGGCTGAGGAATAGCTGAACTTGAGCTAATGGCCTTATATGGTGCTGGGAGGAGGGGCGCTGCACACCCACTGCCTCTGCTCTGCTGTGGAGCTGAAGATTGATTGCAGCCCCGTTGGCAAGGCCTGACGACTACAAAGCCTCTCTTGATGCTTGCTCTGCTCAGCACGCTTGCATTGTTTATATACCAAACAGTGTGCTGCCAGTAGTGTCCCCACACCAAGCCAGTGAACAGCGTGGAATAGCATTATTTCGCCCCTCAAGAAGAAAACCAGGAGTAGTGTCCATTTGTCATAAGTAAACACACCACAGCACCGAATTGTTCTATGCGTTTAACCCATTCACCAAGTAAATCAGTAGGCAGCCAGCGATGCAGTACCCAGGGATCAGCATAAAGGACATTACCTTTCCTAAGGATACCTCAGTGGTGCCACTGGCAGTCCTTGGATTTGAACCCACAGCCTTCCAATCACAGGGCAACCTCCTAACCACTAGGCCACCAACAACCCAAAAAAGGTGTTGTCTCAATGAAGGAAGGAACCCATCATTTCTGGGTTCGAAGTCAAACCACAAATGGTAGAAAAATGTGTTTGTACTGAAGACCATTGAACATAAGTTTATAGACTAAGAAGACAAGAGAAGAAGACAAGAGGACCCATCAACCTGGTCTCAGTTTACTCCCTTCATGGGCCTTGGCCTGCTCATACCTTAAGTGACAGACGGTTAAAGAGCAAAGCTAACTGCCAGCACTGTGGCACCGAAATCGGATGGTCAGAGGGCCAAGTTTAAAGGGGAGAGAACAGCTGTTGAAGGAGTCTGTTATTAGTCCGGCATCAAATGCAGGGTGATATATACAACTGTGTCCATGGTTTATGGTAACAGGAAGACAGCATAAAGTCAACTCCTTGTTTCCCACGGTTGAAGTCTGTTTTGTTTTGTCCTAGATCTTATAACCTAGCAAGGATTTAATCGACAGAATGTTATATATGTTGTTGTCTTCAGCATTGTTTGATTCAAATCACCCAGGTTGAGTGAAATGGCCCAACAGCAGCAGATACAGTTACAGTGCAGTCAGATACAAGTTGAGGTATCTGAGTTTCGCCTTATGTGTTGAATGAAAGTAAATGGTGGTGCACAGAATAACAGAAATGAATATGGTGGTATTGCTTGTTTTTGAGGAATGTAAGTTCATAGCTGGGCCATTACATGTTTTGATGATAAGGCAGCAGTATTTTGTACACAACACAGGGAGGATCTCAGGAATGTTGGGCCGTGAGGTTTGTTCATTTATATCTGGTGCTTGTTTTGGTAATATGTAGTGAATTACACTATAATTAAAACAGTCATTGTTTATAATAATGGCACCAATCTGGATGAAATTTTGAATTAAATGTAAGCCTAGTGTTGAAGTTCTTTGTCTTTGGAGATTAATATGTTCTTGTATTTTATGTGTTTGTGCTTTCAGAGAGAGACAAGAGCAGCAGATGGGATATCGCAAAAGGGGACCAAAACCCAAGCACCTTCTCATCCAGGTAAATGTGACTCCACCTTAAGGTTATTACAGAGTGATTTTGTTACATATTCAAAATAAAAGTTATTGCTGAATATGGCATATTTGTAAAGTATTTATTTCTAAGATAATTACTTCACTTTAAATCTGTGAGATGTCGTATTTTATAATAAATGGGTAATCCTCTATGCTGAAGGCTCCTCTCTGTCTGGATCTCTGCTAACGTCCTGTGCTGCTAGAAGATAAATGATAGTGTCATAGATGCATAATATATAACTACAGTCGCACAGCTAACACTTACAATGCACCTCTGTCATAAGTGTCAGAATATGTAGATAAACATGGATGGATAACCTCTCAGCATCTCTCAGTATCTGATTCAAATCTAGGTGTTGGGTAAATTGGGTGATAAATCTGCACTGCCTGGATCCCTGTCTTATTCATATTTACTCCCTTTATTCCAGCTACCTGCATTTGCACGGAGGTCCAGCATCCTCGCCGGTCTTCAGGAGACGTCACTTGACGATGAAAACCAGCTCAAATTGGATTCCCTTCAGGTGCACCGGACCCAGCCTCAGCAATACCAGCTCAACAGCAAAAAACACCACCAGTACCAGCCCAACAGCAAAGACACACCAGCAGAACCACACATCAATGGCAAGAAGAAACATTTCTATCAACTAAACAGCAAAAAGCATCATCACTATCAGCCAGACCCCAAGATGTATGAACAGCAACCCACAAAGCCTAAAGAGGTCACAGGGCATGACCCCCCTATTAAAGGATGGAACCTTCCTCCAGCCCTTCAACAGAAATGGGCGTGTGACAAGGACACTGGCTGCTTAAATAAAGTGAAAGACCTGACTGTGGAGCATAAACAGTTACCAGCTACTGCTAACAAAGAAGAGCAGGCACTGAAGACCAACTCAAAGGAGTCCTCCCTTCCCAGCAGCATCAGCAGTAAGATGAAGATAATCAGAAATAAAAACAAAAATGGCCGAATTGTCATTGTCATGAGCAAGTACATGGACAATGGAGTCCAGCCGTCCACAGTGAAAAACATGGATTCATCTGGACTGGAGAAACCACAGCAAACTGAGAACTCTATAAATGGCGGTGGAGGCAATGTCGTAACAGTGATATCTCGGCAGGAGAATGGTGCGCCTAAAGACAATTGCGTCAGCAGTTCTTCGGCTGCCAGTTCATGTGTTGACAAAGTGCCTCATAAAAAGTTTGAGCTCTCAAGAGCAAAAACTAATATAGAGGTGCAGCACAGAAAAGAACAAAAGATGGATAAGATTAATTTGACAGATGACAGGCCTCTGCAACTGACTACTAAACCCAGCTATTCACCCACGTCAGTGGAGACAGAGGCTCCAAACGGTTCAAGCAAGTCCAGTAATCGTAAACGCAATCTTTCGGAGCCTAATGAGGGTGGCAGTGACTGTAAAAGGTTCTTCAGCTCCAGGAGCATTAGTGCTCCCAATCCTGTTTTCATGTCTCCTCAGAGGGAACCTATGGACCTCCATTGCTCTGGCCAAAATACCAGCAAGAGCTACAGTTACAGCTTTACTGAGGCCATTCCTGAAGAACCTATTGACTTAAGCTGTGGGAGGACTAGACTACAAACAGAACCACCAGCAGAATCTCACGTTACAGTGGAGGACACTCCTGAGCCATCAGAGAAATCGGAAGAACCGGTCAGCTATTTTAAGCCATTCGCGGGGAACATCATCATTACAGACGTCACCACTAATTGTCTGACTGTGACCTTTAAGGAATACGTCTCAATTTAACCGCCATTGCTGTGCTGCAAAAACTTTCATGGATGTGTAAATATGTACTTATGATACCCTCTGTACATATGTAACAAAAATTTTTCATGTACAGAAATGAAACGATATTTTTTTCTTTGTAGTGTAATTTTTCATTTGATTTGGAATATCTGAAGGCCTGTACATACACCATGTAAAATAGCACGTTTTGGAAGTCTAAGGATATGTACATCACCTACCCGGTGTAAATCAATAGAAGAGAAGAGTAGAGCAGAAGTTTTGAAAAAAAGCACTTACTTTGTACCCAGACCTTGCACACTTGATGGAAATGACTGATGTGTGTTCTCAGATTGGGCAGTATGGCAAAAAAATACCAAAACAATATTTACATTATCTTGATATACAATGCATTTGAGTCTTCGAAGCTTGAATGGACAAAAAGAACCAGTAGTGCCACAATTGAAAGTACAGTCAGAAATTATAGTACCAATGATTTTATTCAGCATTGTTCATCGAACCGTACTAAATCCAGTCAAACAGGACCAACTATACTCTCTTCGTAATAAACTGATGGTCTAGAAGTTCAGATGAAGTCCACAGTATGCTCAGAAAAGTGCACTGATGATTTATCCTGGTAAATGTTGCTGTCATTGAGTGCACTTCATGTTAAGGACTGAGAAGAGTGTAACCCTGTCTGTTAACCACTTTCTTTTGCTTCGGTGCAAAGGCATGGTTTAACTTAAATGTTCCAAGCAAGCATTTCTGTCATTCAAGGCAGTGAAGTTTCAGCTTTTTTATTGTTATGTGGCTTTCAGGGTCTTCAAGTGTTGAAGAGATTTTCTATTTTGACGTGAATGTCATGCGTTTGCATTGAAGAGCGGTTCATTCCATTATCAAAGATTTTATATAGCACAAGTCTGCAGGTTGTGTTGGCCTCCAATGTCTTCGTTGTGCGATGCTGAAGTACCCTCAGTCAACCTTGCACCGTTTGAGTTGTTTGGTCGCTGTTACCTGTCCGTTAAATGCGCAAGCTGCACTTGTTCATGGAATCAGATGCTTTGTCGTGATGAAAACCTGTTTTACCCCGATGAACCGGGTGGATTTTCCTTTCCATGTTATTGTGGGGCTTTTCATGCTAATTATCTGTTTATATACCATCACACGTTCGATTTTCCAGGCATATTCCTCATGACATACAAATGAACAGTATACCTAAAGCTTCTTTGAGCCTTGATGTTTCTTCATATTTAACCGTTTAGTCTGCTTATTGTCATGCTAGCCTTTTTTAAACCAGTTACTGAGTTGGCATGACATGCCAATAGAAAGAAATGACCAATCAATATATTTTAGACAATGCATAATCCGGTAGCACAGGCTATTGTAAAACTGCTGCTAAAGTGTTTTACTTAGTTTTTTTTTTTTTCTTGAGAAAATGCTGAGTATAATGTAGTCTACATTAGAGTCTAAATTTGCCTTAAATGGACACAAGATACAGAGTACACAGTGGCGATTATATGGTAACAATTGTTTAGGTTTTTTTTTTTTTACAAAGCTTATTGTGCAGATGCAATCTTGATATCATAGCCAGAGAGTATGTATAGCAAGATTTTTGCATGTATCTTACTGTGAATCCAGTGGTGGTGGTGAGGATAGCACTGGTCCAGTCCTACAGTGCACACATGACTGACAGGTTTGGAGCCCCAGTTCTTCATAGCTTGATTGCTGAAAGCACAACTGAAGAGTACCACTCCCTTATCAACATACATTTACAGGAAAACCAAAAACGAAACTTTTTTTAGCAGAGCCTTAGTCAAAGGCAAAACGTGATCAGGATGCAGTGTAACTTATTCAATAACTTTACACTGCAATCTAGATTTGCTCACCTTAAATAAATGTGCCTGAGATCAAGATGACATTAGTGTGCCTCCTACTCTCTGCATGTGTCATCATGTTTTCAGAAATGTCAGAAAATATCCTAAATGCACCCCAATGCTGTTTAAAAAAAAACTTTTTCAAAAGGGCATAGAAATAAAGGATTACGTTTCGGAGCTTGTGTTTGGTTGTTTTATTTAAATGGGTGTTTTGGAGGTGCCCAGGCTGCTATTTATCTGTGACCATCTGGGCTGAATAATCCAAAACAATGAAATGTGTTATTTTAGGATGAGACAACAGCCTTGGAATTTCACTGGAAGAGTTATGAGTGCTTTGAGCTACTTACGTGACCCAGTCTTCACCTGTGCTTGACGCTCAGAGTTGTTCCACTGAACTCCAGTGCTTATCAGTGACGGCGTCTCATTTGGGACAAGCACAATTACACGCTGCTGCTTAGAATCCAGTTTCGTGACATTTCAAAAGAAAGTCCCTTGTAAAGTAAGGCCTTTAGCCTGACACTTGGAATGAATATGATGGCTCCTAAAGAATGGCAGCCATCACACTAACAATCTATAAAGGATGTAATTGATGAATGCCAGACAAAGTCCTGAAAACATTTGTTCATTTGCAAGTTTTCAAGAGAGCAGCTTCCTTTATGGCAGGAGGCTGTAATGTGATATCCTCAGTGGCCAGGCTCCTCACATGTCATCCACATGTGGAAATGTACTGTACATTCAAAACTTCAGCAATTCATGTTTAATTGCTGTGTAATAATGACCATATGTCCCAACACATGATGCCACCCTTCGCAGATGCATGTTTTGTCTTTTTTTCAAATTTATTTGCAAAATCCAACCTTCCTACCAGGCTAAAAAAGTACAGAAGTAGTAAAAGCTGCTGTCTATAAAATGTATAACCACACTGACCAGCAACATCAGAGAACTAGAGGTTTCACAAAAGCTATTCATTTCACAGAGACTGATTCCTGGGCTGAACTAATATCTGTGTTGTGCACAACTGCAGCAAAGCTTAACAAAACAGTATAAGTACCAATACTCTGTTAATACTCTCATTTGGTCCATATCTATGGATCCTGGAGTTTCAGTTTTAAACTGACTTTATGTAGAGTTAAATAAATGGTCACGGTGATTAGAAACAATCACTGTGGGCTTGTCTTGAACATTACTGACTAAAATAGCACACAAGCAACGTTTGAGCAGCTGTAGAGACTCTAAAAACAATTTTCTTTCAAAAACAGACACCAACTGAGAAGACATGGAGCCTTCTCGTAGCCTATATGCAATGGGCTGCTTTTATTAATATATTAAAGGCCTAACGAAAGGACTTAAAATGGACCTGAGAAGAGAACTGACATTAAGCTCCAGGAATCGAGAGAAATGAAACGAAAGTCGAAATTGAAAAAGAAAAAGAAAAAAACGAAACTCTTCCATGGCGCTCTTGGGGGGGGAGCGGTGCAGATGTTCTCCATGAGCTTCTCCACCAGCTCATCTGATAAAAAAAGAGCCTGCTTTTGCATGATTTGATCTGTGGATGAGAAATAAGACACCGTGGTCTTAAAATGGATTTTTAACACGCAGGAGTGAACCTCCACTTCTGACTGAAGTATCTGAGGCATCTGACGTGGTGTGTAAATTTGGATTTTGCAGCTGTCTGGACGTGTGAGAGCCGGCTCAGCTGTAAAGCTCTCGGGGCGAACTTGACTTGGGCTCGGTTCGGAACGGCACGGAACTGACATGGTTTTGGGTCTCTATTTGAAAGTTCGCCTCCATTTCAGCGCGGCTCGTCTCTCGCATTTGAATTATTTTGATTATTTCTTAAAATGATAATTTATTTATTTTTTCACGCTTCGTTCTCTGGTTCCCCCTCCGCTCCGTCGGACCGAGGTTCTTCCCCCGAGCTCCGACACGGCCGCGTTAATCAGGGCGACCATTTAAAGCGGCTGAAAAAATCCCCCCGCCCGCAGCTGGAGAAAAAGAAAATGGCTGTCCTCTCCTCCTCCGCTTCTTCACATCAGAGCTGCAGAAAAATACGGCGGCGGGCTGAGTCGCATGAGCCTAAACGAACCCAGAACGAACATCAGACCACCTCACAGGACCACCTCTCTGACAGCCCGTCGGCAGGGGTTTCCATCGAGCCCAACAGCATTAAAACCCCTCCATCCGTGTCAACAAACCACAATAACGTCGTGAGTGGATCGAGGTCCACAGAGGAGACTCAGTACCACTGCATTCCTGAATAAAATAATAGAAATGCAGTACAAATGTTGCACCCCCCAGTAAAACCTATCTGCCACCTCGCAAATAACGACCTTATCTTTCCCAAAACAGCCCTTATAATGAAAACCTGCAGGAGTCCGAGGGCACTGTGAACTTCCTTAAGCTGGTTCAATGTTGAAGTATGTATTCTTTTATTTTATATAATTTTTTAACCCATTGGCTGTACAAAACATATCTAGAACATCACTGTGCGTCAACAAAACGAAATGACGCCAACCGCCAGCAGCTGTGTGGATGAGCCCAGCAGGAGACTCAATAATTCACCTCTGACATGGTCTACGTGTGTGTGAGTGTGTTTAGGAGTATTTTTACTCCCTCCGGTCCGTGTCACTCGGTCATTCTCCATGAAAATCCTCCTCCTCGCATTTCAAAAACACCTCACACCTCAGCCGTCCTAAACCTACAAATTTCCTTCTTTTAGAGAAATTCAGTCAAATTAATGTAGGCTACTTCATACTGCACCCCATAGAAGGGAAAATGAGCCTCTCCATATTAAAACGATTCAGAGCAATAAAGAGTTGACTTAGTTGAGGAGATCAGCCCCATAGCTGACCGTCAGAGGCATCTCTGGTCGGTCTTGGAGACACTTCAGGGTTTTAAGGATGTTTGAGGGGCTCATTCCCCAGTCCAAGAGTACCATATACAGTAGCATATAATAATGTGACTGAATAACGGTAAACTAAGCTAATTTTAACCCTCACAACAGGGCCAGTGCGGCTTGAAGTGAGGGCAAAGAAGAAGGGTCTTCATGGACGAGGCTCTTTACGACTTATTAAAATGGCTCAAAGAAATTAACAAAGAAAATAAATAGGTTGTTGACACAGCTGACCATCTGATGGGATTCTGGCCGGTTTAAGAGATATTTTGCCTGTTGTATGTGTGTTTGAGAGGCTAATTTCTTCGTCCAGGAGTTCAGTGTCAGGACGGCTGAGGTGTGAGGAGAATTTTCAAGACGGTATGCCGCACTAATCAGTGTTTTTAGGGCGTGAGAGATGGAGTTTCTTTCCACAGGTGTAAAAGTGAACCGTTCTTTTCCACAAGGTTACGAGCAACGCGAGTCAATCAGCTACGCCCAGCCAGTAAATATTGAGAGAAATTAATTTTAAGATTAAACACCGGCGGCCTGTGAAACCAACTCAGCCACCCGGATCCCACTGATGATGTTTCATTCATTTCATTAATACATCCTCTCCGCCGGTGGAGCTCTCCGTGTCTGACATCAGAGCTCCGATTCTTTCATATTTCACGTGTAAACGGTATAAAACTCGGAGGAAAAATAATTGTAAAAAACCAAAGCGACCTTGGGTTCGAGAAAGACGCTATATAAATGAAAGTTATTATTATTATTTATTCCCGATTAACATTTTCTTTCGCCACCACATCATCTTGATTTCGCCTCCGCGCTTATTCTTCTTTTTATTATTATTATTATTATTATTATTATTATTATTATTATTATTGTTGTTGTTGTTGTTGTTGTTGTTGTTGTTATTATTAGGGTTCAATATTAATTATTTTTAAACGCGGACGGAAAATACTGTTTTGTTTTTTGTTTGAGTTTTGTTTTTTCTAAATGTGCTGTAAGGTCAGGCAGAATCAGATGCCGCGATAATTTTGAAGCGGACAGTAACACAAATACTGTATAAACAAGTAAATACAAGTAAAGGGTTTTCTTTCTCTCTCAGCAGCCCAGGACCAATAGAAAACATCCCAGCTTTCAGCTAATAATCGGACCGTTTGTTATGGTGATGTTCTGAATCAGACCTATCTGATAATTGTTCTATTCGTTTTATAATTTAATTAAATACAGTTTAATCCTAAACCACACACTGCGTTGTTTTACACTACAATTTTATTGGCGTTTTTAAACGTTTGTTTCTGACTTATTTATCTAATTAATTTGAATTTACATAATGTATTTACTGTGAAATCCTGGGCCAGTGCTTCTCAATTATTAATTCAAGATTAAATTCTTATTTTCTTAATTTAATGATTAGGTTCGAATAAATGCCATACATTGGCGCAGCCTCTGTTTGTGTATTTAACTTTAAAAAACAAAAACTAAGCTCACTTCTAATTAGACCATTTGATAAAAAATCTTTATAACTATTTTAACAATGGCCGTGTTCTCTGTTGTCGCATAATAGAAATAAAACAATATCACCATAAAACATACAAATTACGCAAACGTAAAACAGTCTTATTATTTTATATAACAACAACAATAATAATAATAATAATAATAATAATAATAATAATAATAACAATGATAATGATAATGATAATGAAAATAATAATAATAACAATAATAATAATAATAATAATAATAATAATAATAATAATAATACGTTTCTATAATAAGACTTCTTATTATTATCATTATTAATTTTGTTGTTGTTGTTGTTGTGGCCCTTGAGCTTTGATTTTTCACACAGTCCATTCTATTGGTCCATATTTTAGAAGGGGTTGATTTAAAATTATGACTTAAATATTAACTATCCTTTTACTATTTTGTGTGTGTTATAATGTTTTGTGTGTTTTTATTTAATGTTTTTATCCTTTGCTGCTGTAAATGCAAAGTGTTATTTCAATTTAGGTCGTTAAACAAATACCTGTTTCAAAATTATGTTAACAGGGGTGTCTAGTAACAGTCTAAGACACTTTTAGGTCTGAATGAGCCTGACAGGAGTCTGTAGTCTGTGTAAATGTGCAGCTATGGGGGCTCCTTACACCTTAGCACAGATTAGCACAAAGATTTAGACCTTAAGACTAAAAGACTGTTTTTAGATAGCTTTTATATTAAAAGCCTGATATCTGTTAGAGAGAAGACCTATAAAGGTGGTCCTCAAGCTCTTCGAAGTGGAAACAAACATTGAACAACCTCTTATTTAATGACTGAAACACTGATTTTTGCACATTTTGCAGAGAACGAAACAAGACATTCGAAGCACAACGACCTTTACTATTTGCTTCATCTTTATTTCTAATGCGTCGTTGCTTCTAAGTCCCCCAAACTGATGTGCTTTACTGTGAGATAAATAAAAGAACTACAGCTCTCCATTCAGCCTCCCACTTCGCCACTTCCTAGAGAACACAAGTCGACTCCTCCCCCGCCTTAGCAACTAGGCCCGCGTAGCAACGGCTCGACCAATGGTCTCGACCGAACACTGTCCCACCGACTGCCGGTCCCATGGCAACGTGAACATGATGACGAACAAAGTATTATGGGCTGCCTGTGATTCTACGGACGGAGCTTGTGTGGCGGCAGAAAAAGAGAGGGAGGGTGAGAGAGACTGAGAGAGAGGGAGAGAGAGAGGGGTGAGAGACATAGAGAGAAAGAGAGAGAGACACATAGAGAGAAAGAGAGAGAAAAAACCTGTGGGACAGAAGTAAACATGGAGCTCTCTGCCGTTGGGGAGAGGGTCTTTGCTGCCGAGTCCATCATCAAGCGACGCATTAGAAGAGTAGGTGCCGGGCTTTTGGTATTCGTTAGGGTGTTTTTGTCCTCTCCGGAGTGAAAGCTGGAGATTTATTTGGTGTTTTTTGGGGGGGCGAGTTAACCGTTGACTGCTAGCTAGGCTAGCGCGGAGGCTAGTGTGCTAATTGAGTGGCCGTGTTTTAGCTGTCACCTCTCTCTCTTTCTCCTACAGGGTCGGATGGAGTATCTGGTGAAGTGGAAGGGCTGGTCTCCAAAGTGAGTCCATGTGTATATTTATTTTGCATTCGTATATGCTGTTCTTGCTATCTGGAGCCGAGCCGAGTGTTAGCAGGTCAGAGCCCGAGAGCCGAGCCCTGCGTAACGGGCTGCGCTGCTAAAACGCTAGCTGGCATTTTAAAGGCCAACGGGAAGGTTAGCATGGACGCTAATCCGTAGAAATTCTTTTCAAACTCCTTGTTTTCTTGCTTTATTTTTGTATAATCCCTTAAGCTTCTTCCTACTCTGAACGAAAGCATAAGATGCCAGCACTTTTCCTGGCAGGTCTCTCTTTACCCGTGCCGTTTTCGTTCCAGATACAGCACCTGGGAGCCGGAGGAGAATATTCTGGACGAGCGTCTCTTCGCTGCTTTTGAAGAAAGGTTTGTGAAGATTTAGCATTCAGATGCATTTTATCCTGCTTATTTAGACGTTGCAGTGTTTGTACCTGTTAGATTTTCTGTCTGACAGGCTTTAAACGTCTTGGTTTTTGTTACAGAGAGCGGGAGAGGGAACTTTACGGGCCGAAAAAGAGAGGACCGAAACCGGAGACTTTCTTATTAAAGGTGGGCAAATAGGGATCCTTGCCCCCCAGTTATTACACTTTAGATCTTAAACCACTTAATCCGTCTATATTTTACGAAGCCCGAGGTTGCTGAAGTTTGATGAAAAGCGCAAAGTTTCGTTTTCTAAACGTTATCTCTCCTGCGTGTATAGATCGCGCAGACATGCTTATGGCAGTCAGATTTCTTTTACAAAATATACAAATCTTATTTATTTTCTTATACCAGATCCAGTTTTGTGTTTTTTATTGAGATTTAACTGGGCCCGTTCCCTGTCAATTTTTCTGTTTGATTTCCTTCTTTTTTTAATCATTACCTCAGGCAAAAGCGAAAGCCAGTGCCAAAAATTATGAGTTTCGAAGAGAGATGTCGAGAGAGATCCGAGTCTCGTTTCCCGTGGCGGAGCCCGTGGTCACTCCCCGAGCTCGGGAAGGTCTGAGGACGGTCGTGCCCACAATATACCCCCCCAGCACCGTAAACAGGGGCGAGAGTATTCGCGTTCGCCCGCCGGAGCCGGAGAGAAAAGCCCGGCCTGTGCAGAGCAGCCCTGTGGATTTCTTTAATGCTCCCAAAAAGAGAGGACCCAAACCCAAGATGCGCTTCCCTGTGAACGCGCCTGGATCTGCTGAAACCTTTCACAGTAGGGCTGACCAGCACTTGCCTTTGAGCCACAAAATGGGAGAGACGTCTAACTACGGCTTTATGCAACAATTTCGACGCGTGGATGTCCAGAATCAACTTTCTAGGAACAGTTTATACAGCGCTGGGCCTCCCGCCGACGAGGACTGCCTGTCTCCAGAGCCTCCAGAGGAGGATGCTGAGGAGGAAAGAGGAGGGGAGTCCTGGAGCCCCTGCATGAAGAACATGGAGAAGGTGATAGTGACTGACATAACCAGTAACTCTCTGACTGTAACCATCAAAGAGAGCTCCACAGACAAAGGCTTCTTCAGGGATAACAGATGATGTGCCTCCTTGGCCTGCTGTAGACTAGCTCCCAACGGTATTATCTAACCATTAACAGTTTGTTTCATCTATCCTTTCTTAGTCTCTTAACTGTACAGTATGTCTCAATCGTGTATATATGTAACAAAAAAGAAGAGTCTGCATATACGCTACCATCTGTATTTTCTATGAAAATGAAAATTATTTTTGTACTTCCCCAAGGTTTTGTGTAATGTGCAGAAATTATTTTATTTCTTTCCTGTATGTCTTGGTCAGCTATAATGACCCTACAGGCTCAAATCGCTGATAACACTCTTCAGCTTCCAGCACCTTTTATTCAGGGGGAATGGACAGTTCCTTTACTGATTATGTGTCATTGTTCTTTAATGTACTGTGTGAGCAGAGATTGTGTATATTTGAAGTTCTAACATTGTATTAAAAAAGCACAGAGTAAAAAAGCTATGAATATAAATGCAAATTGTGTCCTGTGGTCTGGGAGTGGGTGGAGAGTTCATGCACATATGTGAATTTTTCTTTTCTTTTTTTCATGATGTAGTTAGAGTTTGAGAGTAAAAGAGAGCCAAGAGCTGAATCTGGCAGAGTCTTTGGCCTTTGCTACCAAGTAGTGAAATTTAATGGAGGCCTTGGAGCAGTGATTTTCTTTTTTTTTTTAGGGCAGTTCGTTTCCAGTTAAATTTGGTTTAAGTTCTAGCTGTATTCTAAGCCATAAATTTTGCCGGGTCGTAAGAAGCACGGACATGGTTTGTTATGGAGAGGAACGATCTGTTGACACAAAGTATATTTATCATAATGTAGGAATTTTCCTAGCTAGAATAACGTTAATAATATAATAATAATATATGACTTAAATATAAGGGTTAATTACTTTTTCTTACTACATTTTTCTTATTAATTCACTTAATTTGTGACTGTACACTTTAAAGATTATATAAATTATTACATTTATTTCTTCTTACTTAAAGCCAAGAAGTGCTGTCTAAATTCCATAATAACCTTAAAATCCACGTCATTTAGTTAATTATAAACTTCGAATTAACTAAATTATTATTTAACTCAGTACCGCGATTTCTCTGGTGTTAAATTCGTCGCATTTGTTCTGAAATGCAACAGAAAACGCCACTTACAGAAAGTGTTTTAACGGGACTTTACATCAACACATCCGAAAGTCCGTACTGAGCAATACCTGAGAAATATTAAACAGATCTTAAGGTTGATCACATTAAAGCGCTTGGCACAAATTGCTGCTATAAACTGGGGGAAATTAAGATATCCTTGCTTTTTTTAAAGATGGAAATGTGAAAACGCGTGTTAATAAAACTTCATAAGACTTAATCAGATTTAATTTTCTGGATTTACGTCTGTCACAGAAGCGAGACCAAAGAGGTTAAAATGTACAGTGACAGTAATTTAGCAAAACAGACAGAGGCTGGACTCGGAAGGTGGTATATAGGATATTCCTTAATTTAAAACGAATACATGCTGAGTACGCTTTAACGAAATGGTGTCCTGAGCTCTTTCCGTTCTTAACCGTTTCGTTGAGCTCCGTCAGGTATTTCTGCGCTTGAGGAAACCCTTCTAAGCCCACTTCAGATTCAGACCGAGCTGGACATGCGGCTGGTTAGCGGTGTTGGTGGTGATGTTGGTGTTCTTGTTAGTGGTGTTGCTGATATTGGTGGTGTTTTAGTTGGCGGTGGTGATGTTGGAGTTGTTATTGTTGGTGTCGGTGGCAGTCCGAGCACAGTTGACTTTCTGTGAAATGTTTGTTACCGTACCTCCTAGACAGGTGTTGAAAAACCACCGAAATCCACAAGATGTCGCCATGACCTTTTCCAGAACAGTCTAGCAGCTGACAGCCGCCCCCCACCCCCGTAAACTGCGCGCCCCCTCCTTGTCCTTAAGGCCCACCCGCTCCGGCCCCGGAGTTCATCGTCTTCAGCAGAGCCGCCGAAACTGAGAACACGCAGCAATAAAAACCAACCCAGGGTTTAAGTGAGCGATGAAAGAGAGACTGTTAGAGACTCAAGAACCTTTTCTGAATATAATCTGCGACCACGTAGAGTTTTTAACCCATTCATGTCCAAATATTTTGTTTCTGTTAAACCAATATAAATAAAACGAGTTTCAGTACAACAATTTAAGTTTAAAAAACAATTAATAAAAGTGTTAATAAACGTATAAAAAATACAAGTAATTGTTTTTAAAATGGAAACTGATAGTTTCCACTTCAGAACATCCAGAGCAAGTTCCACAGCATTTATTCTTATTATAATGAATATTGGTTTTGAAATGAAGATATTCTGAAAGACGTTTGGAGGTGGTAATTGCATTAATTAGGTAACCACTTCTGTGATGGCCTGCGATGGCCTCTGTGACCTGTTTTTAGTCTTTTAAGACTGTTTTAATCTCTGGCTTGAGAAGATGTACAATGAGCTAAATGGGGCACATCAGCCCTGTGGCGTTGGGCTTTGTTGCCTTTGTCTAAAAATAACAGACTTTGTGTTTTCTGAGTAAATATCTTTTAATCAATTGCATCATTGTTATTGGTATCATTGGCATCACTCATTGGTACTAGATTCGAGGCTGCAGAAGTGATTTAGGTTTCATGTGTCAACCTCATAAATTATCCTGGGTGAGGGGAGGCGATCCACTAAACCTCCCGCCCCCAGCCCGCCCTGTGTGGGAGAAGGTGTTAAACACCCTCCTCGCCCCAGGCAGAGTCTCTTCGCATCCCGAGGGTCGTGTGTTCGCACAGAAGGATGTTTAACCTTAATTTCCCATTCAGACGCCTTCATTTCGACTGAGATGTCCCTGAGAGGAGGATTCCCGCTGTTTCTGCAGATCTTCTGTTTCTTTTCGGCAGGCTCTGCAGACGTGTGTGACTGGAGTGGAAGGTATAGGAACCTGCAAGAATCATTTTTAAACAAGTTTTAATTTGTTTAATTACGCAGGCGCACATGAGAGTGCACGCACAGGAGAGACTCTTTTCCAGGAGTGCAGACATACAGGGGGTAATTCTAGATCTGCGGATTAAAACTATTTTTAATTAAAGATGAGCCCCAGAAAAAAAGAGCCCCAGAAATAGTGATGATGTGTTTCTTTATTCCTTCTTTTACTGTCTGATATTTCTGTCTGATGTTACTGTTTGATTTATTGTCTGATGTTTCTGTCTGTGTGGGGGTCAGTGGTCTGGTTCGGGACCCTCTCTCCGGTCCGGTTCAGCAGGTCAGTCTCCGTTGCTCCGCGGGTTCGGTCCGGTGGCTCTTCCCCCGTCTTGCGCTGCGTCTCGTGCTGAAGCCGAACGTGTTCTCCCCCCGCCCCGCCGCGCTCTGTGTTAAGATCTCACGGGCGTCCCGAGGGGCCGCCGTGTTCGCGGAGCGCGCGGGGGAGCTGAGGCTGCTCACCGGGGGCGGCGCGGCGGGTGGACAGGTGCACTGTGTTCGGGCGGACGGGGAGCACGGAGCGGTCATCTTCCTGCAGGCCGACCCGCAGAGCGACCTCCGGCGTCGGGCCGTGACCCTCCGGTATGAACTGCTGCAAGAGCAGAGCAACACGAAGAAAGGTAAAAAAAAAAAACCCAAAACATTTATGAGGCTGTATTCATATAGTTTATTATTATTATATTTTTAGAATGAAAAAGAAATTGCTGCCGTGTCTTAAAATTTAAATATATGTAAATCAGTCCATAATGTCTGGGTAGTAAACTAAATTTATTTTATTAAATTAAAAACAAAAACAAAATGTACATCATTTATGGGAGATTCTTAAACAAGCAATCAGAGAGACTACCATCCATCTGTTCATCAATTAATGCATTAATAAATAAGCACCTTATTATACTCCACAGCAAATTCCCCAGGGCTGAACTCTTTAGCTAACCGTTGCAGTGTTTTATTTGTGCTTTAATAACTTTACATTAAATGGCCAATAGTTTGTAGACACCAGTGGTTGTACTCAAATCAATGGTATTAACATGGAATTATTGATAAAATATTTTAAAAACAAAAACATTACGCATACACGGTTCATTCTCTTTCACTGATCGAGGGAGTCTTTCTAGTGGTCCGGATCAAATATGTTTGGCCCTTGAGACTCCACCCACTTTGCCCTGCTCTAAAATGTATGCGTTTGACAAAGAATGTGCTTAACTAAACAGATAGTTTTATGCAGTCTGGCCTGTCTAAACAAATGTCAGTGTTCTCACAACTGAATAAGGATGTCAAATGTGTCTTAAATTCCAGGGATTCCTTGTCATTGTGTGTCTTTATACCAGAGTGTGCTTCTCTTAACAAAGGCCAAGGCAGCAGTCAGTGTTTGCCTGACTCTGCTTTTCCAGCACTGATGAAGAATAATTCAGATTTCACCCACATACCTCCTTGCTCCGTGACCATTTAGTTAACACTATAAAATAAGAGGCTAAGACTGAAGTCAAGCGTTTTTGTTCACAGATGGAGGTTTGAGGTTGACGTTTGGGATTATATATCACATACTTCACATTCCCCTCAAGGCTGCCTGGACTCTTTAGTAGCAGACGCTGGCCATCCTTTAAATGCGCGGTTCAAAGTTAATTAGTGCACACTCTTTTCCCAAACCGCTGCTTCTAACAAAGAGAGTTTTGTGTGTGCTATCTGCTGCTGGCTTCCCTACTTTGTCTCAAACAAGCCCTCTCTCTGCCTTCTCTCACAGCAGCCTGCCGGCCATGCAGTGACTCCGAGATCCTCCAAGCCATCTGCACTAGTGACTTTGGTGAGTGTGCTTGTTTCTGGTGATGCAATGGGCTTCAGCAAATGTTGGTCAACTAACTCTGAACTAACACTCATCACTGAAATCATTATGTACATTTGCTCATGTTACAATCTACGTGAGGTAGAGAATTATTATCTTGATTAAGGTTTTTATTTTGATCAGTTCTCTACATTTTTACCAATTGTTTGACTGGTCGTATTATATAGTCTATATTTAATATTTCATATGGTCGTATTGCACAGTATTTCAATTAGTATAGTATTTCATTTATCATAGTTTACAACTTTCAACATTAAACATGTATATTCATATGTAAAATATTTTTTAATGTTGCCTTAAGTTCCACCTTGCTTCCAAATAGAACAGACAAATATTGCTATTCATAGCAGGCGTTGTGAAGAAGCATTGTCATGTTCTGCTTTTGTTATATCAGCCACTTTTATGTTTATATATCTGTCATATTTCATATATATAATTTAAAGCTGGATTACCTTGTGATAAATGAGTTGACCCCTGCTTGATCATTTCAGATCGTTTGTACATGCATTTGTGTGCATGTGTGTGTGTGCGCATGCTATGAGTGGGGTTTGGAAATGTAGCCTTGACAGTTAATGAATCATGAAATATAATACCAGTAATAACACAGAAGTTGACCATTCACAAGCATTCTGAATCAGCCTTATTTATTAGAGCAGTCAGTCTCTCACTTGGAGGCAGAGGTTAATTTATTCCCTGAATAGCTCCGTGCGGGGCAAGGGCCTGATCTGTTCCCAGCAAGCTGCTGCTCTGCCTGTGCTGAGGGGGCTGGCAGATGTGGGGGCTCTGGTTCACACAATGGGAGGCACATGGCTTTAAGGCCAGCTACAGAGCAGAAGCAAAAGCTCCTTTGAACTCGCTCCATTTATAGGCTGACCCTCACACCCTAATCTCACAAATCGCCATCAGACACTTTTTGATGAGGGAAAATAGCTGGCTAATGAAAGTGTAAATGTTGACCAGGAGTGAAAGGCCTTTTGCTTGTCTTGCTGGGACAGAGGGGTTTGGGGGGATGGTAGATGTTTTGGAGGGAGAGTTGTAGAAAAGGAGAAAATTCATTATTCATAATTCACTCAAGCCTCTCATTAGCCCCTTAAAACGGCTGCTTAAATCAGGAAAACACTAAAATATTCAGCGCAGGGGTACTGCAGGACAATTCCTGGTAAATACTGTTTCAATTATAAGCACTACATAAGCTGTGACTGTTCTTACAGAATAAAATGTCTGTGTAAATCCCCACAGATAGTTCAGCATTGTTCAGCAGACACTACACTCAATAATAATACCTAGGAAGTCACGGAAGGTCATTCATAATTCAATCTGGAATGATGTGGTAATCTGTCATGGGAACAAACAAGGGAGGATGATTGTCCTCAACAATGTGCTCTAAATAAATGTAACTAATATTATGACTATGTGTATCACTTTTTTTTTCACATCAATGCCTAACTCTTAGATGCCCAACCACAGAATATAATAGTTCACTATTTTAAAATGTCTGTCTTGGTATTTGAGAGTAATCATTGCTACAATGGATGAATGCCTTAGAGTAGCAATGATACATGACACAGTAAACCAGCCAATCAGAATCAACATTCAGATTTAGCGAGGTAACTTGCAACAGCCAGGAAGACAAAAAGGAGGCAAAACTCTAGATCAGAATCAGTTCTTTTTAGATGTTGAGAAATGAGTGTATATTTAATACACTTTCAAAGTGTTTATCCGTTTCAAACCCATACACACAATGTTTTATTGGCTTTATACTCGATATGATTGACCTTTTTTGATATTTAGGAGTCTGGAATTTGAATGGGAGGTTAAATGCTTCAAAAACTGCTGTTTTTGTCTACATAGATAAGCAGTTCTTTATGCCAATGCAGTATATGTTACACTTTTCTTTTGACTTCTTATTTGTAATAATGTGCACATATAATGACATGCCGCAAGAGAGAGAGCAGAGTAAGAATATGAAATGGTGCTCATTGACTCACTGGTGATCATTTCTGTTCCTCTAGTGGTCCGTGGCTCAATACGAAATGTGTCCCATGATCCTGAGCAGCAAACCTCCGTGATAGAAGTGGAAGAGGCTCATGTGTACCGGCAGCGGAGCGTTATCTTCGAGAGAGAGCCAGTCATTTCTGGTCACTGGCAAGGCCTCGTCCGCACTCCGCTGCAGTGCCATGTTAAAGCAGGAGCTGGTCAGTTCCTCTTCACTGGCGCTGAGCACTTTGGAGAGGCTTGGCTCAGCTGTGCTCCCAGATTTAAAGACTTTGAGGAACTGTATCATTCAGCCAGAGCAGCACAGGGCATGCCCTGTGAATTTCCCCTCGACTGAAGAGATTCTAGCAGCGATATGCATGTGTTGTTAACTTCAATGTAGGCCTGTGTTATTGTTTCTGGGACATTTATGGACCTTTTATATTGGTCTGTTGGCCATTTGTTATTGTAAGATGCAGCTGGTGTTTTCAAGCTCTGAGCTTTTGACATCTACTATCTAGAAACTGTTTGGGCAATTCCACTGATGCCATTAAAATGATACTTTACTACATATAATTCGAACATTAAGATGTAAATTCAGTTCTTCTGTGTCAGTTAATGTGTAATGCTCTGTCCTATAGAAACTTAACAGAGGTGGTGACAGGAATCAGACATTCATGGTTTAATGCATCTAAAAGTTACCATACTAATGATTTATTACATGTAATGGTTATGAATATGTCGACTAAAACCAGGGATATCGTCTTACAATACTTTTGATTAGATACATTTTTGGCTTAAAACGTTTGTTTTTTCATGGCAGAGAGTATTAAAGCAAAATAGTCCTCAAAGATTTTTTCAGACATAACAATTTTGTCATCCTCAATTTTGGGGCAATAATTAAGATTTATTAAGATATATTAAGCTTTATTTGTGTTGTAGACACTCCTCTACACTGTTATGGAATGTTTCTCTATGGCGCTCCACTGTGAATTAATGAATCTTAACAACAAAATGATGTGATTTTTGGGACAAAAAAATCATGGTTTGTTTATTTGTGTTTATTTTTCTCTACTTCTGCTGAGGCAGAGCTTTACTCCACCACCTACTGCTCTTTTCAAAGTGCGTGTGAAAGACACAGCACAGTGCTGAATTAACACCTTCCATGTTGAATTAACACTTTCGGTGTTGTGCCCAGCAGAACTGTGGTTGTTCATTTAACAGTAGCAATAGACTATAGATAACACAATACAATCTCAGGCATAGCTCCAGTACAGATTCTTTTGAAAACAAGTCTTGTGTTTGTGTGTGTGTGTGTGTGTGTGTGTGTGTGTGTGTGTGTGTGTGTGTGCTCTTGTTCTTAATACTTCATGGGGACACAATCTTGGAAACACAGCAACCATATGGGGACACAAATCGGTGTGGGGACAAAAAACCACGTCCCCACACGGGTGAACCATTGAAATGAATAGAGGGCCCTCTGATTGGTTACCTGGTGAATTTTTTTGGTTTGGCCCACAAGGGAGGTTTGGATCAGTTTGTGTGTGTGAACGCTTTGCTCTACTACGCCCCTGTAGTCTGGTCGAGGCGTTGCACACAGGGGCGTGGTTGACGGGGCGGTCTCCCGGCGTTAACACACTTTGCATATTCATATGGTCTTGCGCATGCGCAGTAGTGTCTTGTTAGAGGGTGAGTTTTTCGGCTTGTATCTGTGTTGTCAAAATCAAAACAGTGAGGTAATTTGATTTGACATTATTAATATGACTGTTGTTTATGATACATACCACAAAGATATTGTTTGAGAATGCTTAAATACCGAGTTAATTATATTATATTCTTAGACTGTACAATCTTTATATTACTAATTTGAGGCATAAAGAGTACAATTATAACATCTATAAAAGTGGGTTTGGGAAAAACAAAGGTCTTCATATCATAGGATTCTCCAAGGCGGTGTGTTTTTTAACCATTAAATACAGCAGTTTCGTGTCTCTATAGAGAGTCCCCGGTTCCGAGTTGTTAGAGTGAATTTTAGAGAACACACACACAGTGACTAAGTGTGGCTAGTGGCTTTTGAGAAAGCCGCGTTTCAGG
>JBBPDC010000028.1:10785386-10802595 GCA_037974485.1 Hemigrammopetersius urotaenia
GTAGAACATCAGGAAAGTGGTGTCCCCGGAAAGCATGGGCAGGACATGTGTCCCCACAAATTGATAAATACAAGTATAGGTGTGTGTGTGTGTGTGTGTGTGTGTGTGTGTGTGTGCAAATGCTATTTAAACATTGTGTTCCATCTTAATATAGCCATCTTTGTTGTTCTACAAAAATGAGGCTCTGTATAATCAGACTACATAAAAGCACTAAATTTTAATGGTTATACACAGTTATACACAGGGTATGAAAGCATCAGGTTAAGTTGAAAACATCTATTAACATTCATTCTTTTTTTAAGTTGTATGGTTTTATCTTTGTACTTGTAAATTTTAATAAAGCAACACTTCAGTTTTTACAAAAAAGGAGGATTTAAAGAGTGGAGTGGCTCCACTCGTGACATAAGTGGTCCCATCTTAGGCAGTGTACTTCTAACACAGTGAAGACTACTCAATCCACTTTGCTTGTAAATATCACATTTAACTCATCAGCACAACAGACATCCTAAAAAAAAACAGTTATTTCTTTTATTTTCTATATAATTGCTAAGTTGTGTTTAAGAGAGATTTGAGATGGAATTCTTGAGTGTAAATTGTTAACAGTGATAGTAACCAGTAGAACCAGAACCAGTGGTCAATGCCCATAAAACCCCCTCACAGAAAATTATTACACAGAGTGGTTACAAATGCATTGCTGTTTTTGGGGATAAAGGTTTGGCCTAAAACACCATATTTTAAGCTACACTTGTGCTGGACATTAAAGCTTAATTTAATTTACATTTATTTTATTTCACCACCATGCAACTACATTAACTGCTTGGTGTTAAAGGGGAACTCCACTAAAACACATTACTTCAGGGAATGTGAGTCTTTTGTCTACTTCAACAAGAGAAGGCATCAGACCTTTCTGTTCTAAATGCTAACTTGATTCATTTTCTGCTGTGCCCTTTTATGAGCAGGGTCTTTTGTGAATGTACTGGGCCTAGCAGAAAATGATATACAAATGTGTCTAAGATAGAGAAAGCTCAGAGCTCGCTGAATTGTCTCTTTCTTTGGAGTTTGGTGGACTGAAGTCATGCTTTGGGGAAGCTAGCTAAACAGATGCGAGTGACTCTGGATGGAAGACTAAAGGTCCCGTCAGTGGGCCCCTCCCAGAAGGGGGACAATTAATTGACTTTTAAAACAACTTCTTTTCTTCCTGCTCCACACTTCTACTTGGCTGAGCAAGATTCACAAATTGCTGTCTTAGGCTTTTTTTATGGTGACTAAATAGCTGCCAATGAAAGTGTAAATGACCTTGGAGTGAATGCACACCTCACAATAGCACCACTGCCGCAAGTCTCTGGCCGACATAATGATCATTGTCATCACGGCTGTCGCCCAGGAGGCTGTGGGGCCCATGAATGTAGAATGGTGAATTCAGGAAAATAGAAGAGACTGGCTATTGCTTCTATTGCCTTGAGATTGCTTACTGCAGTGGAGATTAGCCTGTTTGACAGAGTTAAGCCCCAGTCTCAATGATGGGCCTCTTCGTCAGTATTAGCCTTCAGCCAGCTCTAATATAGCACATCCTCACTATGTGTAGACCAATAAACCCTGCATGTGGTCACAACTACAATTGCTTTTGTTTAGGTACTGCTGGCTCCATGTCTCCATATGTCCACCATGAATGTATTTTAAAATACAATGTTTTAGACCAAAACCTTTATCTAAAACATATCAGGCAATGTATCAGAGACCATTCTGTTTAATCATTTTCTGTGAAGGAGCTTCAAAAGGCATTAAATGCTTCAGACGTCTGGTTCCTTTCAATACCACTATGAACAATTTTGACTTGTATGGTCAAGAGTTTCACATCAGATCACTCTGAATGACAGCTTAGCAATGACATCATGTAGGAAATCTGAAATTTTGTCATAATGACTGTTTGAAAGTATCATCAGTTAACATAATAATATCTGATGCTACACTGAGTTTCAGGTTTTACTATACATAACACCACTTTAAATAAAATGTATTTATTTATTTAGATGTTGCTAGCTGCTATTTACATTATCTCTACATTTCACAATGAAATGACCAATAGAAAATGTCCAAAAAAGATCAGTAACTTACACTGAGCCTTTCGTGCATTAATTATTAACGAACATATCTAGATTTTTTTTTTCATTCGTGATCTAAATGAGTTTTAGGCAGAAAAGCATGAAAAGGCACAATCTGATTATACTTTTTTCAAAATTTTTTTTTTTTTTCAGAAACAGGGAATTCATAATGATGCTTAAAACTAAAAAGTAAGACAATCTCAGCTTTAGTTTTTGTGTTTCTTTGAATGACATGTGGAGTCGGTAATTCATTCAATCTAGTTCTCAGTAGTAACAAGTTTCCCACCAAGTGTTTTGAGGATTGCCACCATGTAATTTACCAAGAAAATATATGCCAATGAACTACACATGGTGGTAGATAAGGAATGGGGCTCTTTTTTTAAAAATATGAAGTTAGTATTCCAGAGTTGTGAGGTTTTATAAGAGTGATAACCTACCCTAGTACATGGACCACGCATAGGCTCCTTAAATTCTGAATGCAGGGATCGGACAGCTCTGCAAATGACTTAATTCAGTTTTTAGCGTTCACTCGTTCTTTCACTATTGTCGGATCCCACCTGGGGCACTTCACCCCAGCCTGAGCCCCATCTGCTAGACTTCCCACATTGGAGACAGCGGTTTTTGTGGGGGAACGGGCCGGGGATCTCAGGGGAGCACCGCGCCCCCGGCCCGGAAGGCCGGCGGGAGTTCTCCCAGCAGGCCGGGTAATTGGTTTAAAGCACCGCCTGCCAAGCTTTCCCATGTGGGCCACTGCTGTGCTGCTGCACAATATGGAACAGCATGATACCCAGCACTCAGCCTATACACTCCTCAGCCAGAGGCACACAAAAGACAAATCTGATATAGCCTTCCACTCCTAAAGCTGAAAATGCCTCCTTTCTCCTCTTGACTTGCTTTCGTAATTGACTTTCGGTGCAGCTTCACTAACAGAATTCGATTCATAAGCTAATGAGGAGTGGAATTCATCCATAAACACGGAACAAAATGACTGTCAGCTGTATTGGGTACACCTGGTTCTTTCATTGATCAAGACGCACTTTAATGCTTCTAATGGTATTAATTCTCTTCACACACTTTATCTTGCCGTTTCAGGCCGCCTCCAAACATTCAGGTTTTTAACTTCGGATAATGTGGACAAAGCCAGGCAGGTCAATTCTACTATAAGACAAAATTACCCTACAAACTCAGTTAACCAACCAAAAAAAAAACCTTCCCGTTCCATAGTGTGTGCATGTGCTTTGGGTTTCATAAGAGGGTAAAGATACAAGGTAAAGGCTTTTCAGTTATGTCTCTTTACATCATACACGTGTGAAGAAACAATATCAGACAGGGAGCTCATGCTAGAAAAAGCAAAAATATGAAGCATTTTAAAGTGCAGAATTCACCAGGCCCTGTCTAGATATACAGTGAGCTATTGGTCACTTAGAACTCATGAGAAAATAAAATGTCAGTCACACTGGGGCAGCTGGCAGGCTAACAAAATTCTACCAAATTGTTTAATTGCTGAAAATGTAATGTGTCAAGTAACTTCAAAGGTACTTGACTAAGTACTTTGCACTTAAAGAATTTAAGTAAAAAATACTTAGATAGATTTGAGTAAATTCTTATTAACAAGACTATTTTTTTATCATACATTCAGCTTAATTAGGGTTAGGGTTAGGGTTATGATGAACTAATGATTTGCGGTAGGTGCATACCACTTTAAATCCATGTAATTAATCATTGTAGATGCAGAAACATGCTCAGCTGTAGGGTACATGGTAGCAACAACATGAAGGCTTGGTGATAAATCAAAGATATAAGAAAGGCATGAACAATGGAGGATAGTCTGGGTGGAAGACAATACAAAGAGAGTGTGTTAAGCAAGTAAAATAGTATGCAAATAGGTGATGCCAAGAGCCAGTTTACTGAAGAATATCAAACAAACACTTATAAAGTATATAAGACAACCCAGTTTCACATTAATCAGCTAAGTAAGAAAATCCAGTAACTGTGATTTCATTATTTGTGGGAGCATATAGAGATCTGAAGAAAGAGCAGGAAGAACTAATGACTTAATTCTGAATGCACAGGTATTGTATGATAACCTGCAGCAGGGTGGTGCAGTGGGTGGCACTTTCACCTTACAGAAACAGTGTGTGTGTTTCTGTCCTCCCTGTATTCGCGTAGGTTTCCACCTGGTACTCCAGTTTCCTTCCATAGTCCAGAGACATGCATTTCAGGTGGAATGGAGATGTTACATTTTTAGACGTGCGTTTGTCTGTGTGGTCTGACCCCTTTGCAACTATAAGAGATTCTACTTTCCTTGGAAGGCTTTCCACAAGATTTTGGAGTGTCCAAGGGAATTTGTGCCCATTCATTCTGTAGAGTATTTATGAGGCCAGGCACTGATGTTAGAGGTGAAGGCCTGGCTCACAATTTCTGGGGTTGAGGTCAGGGTTCTGTGCGGTCAGTCAATTCTTCCACACCGATTTCATCCAGCCATGTCTTTATGGAGCTCGCCTTGTGCACTGGGACACAGTCCTGCTGGAATAGAAAAGGTTCTTCCCCAAACCGTCCACAAACTTGGAAGCATGGCGCTGTTCAAAATGTCTTGGTTTACTGAAGCATTAAGATTCACCTTCACTGGAAGTATGGGGCCATCTGGATTCAGCAATTAAGAGGTGTGTCTCAATACTTTTGTCCATATAGTGTATGTCATTTTGGATCATTTTAGATTTTCTATTAGTCTATTCATCATGAAATATTCACACAGTGTTGAAATGTTTACACAGTTAAAGCGGCTTGTGTTTTCAAGGTATTTTATAAAAAAGCCAGCACAAAAGGAGATACGTGGTTTCGTTCCAACAGCAAGTTGTGTAAATGTGTGCTCATGAACACTGAAATAAATGACCCAGCATTATGACAAAATGGCAAAACAATAGTACAACCGTATGAATCAAATATTTTCTTGTTTGTCTTTTCTTATCATTAAAGTATTTAAAGCATTAAAAAAGTATTAAAGCATCATTAAAGTATAAAAGTATTATAATGTGGTAATTCAGCCTCTTGTTTCAAAGTTCTGCAGTATAGTACTGTATACTGTTTTATTTCAGGGCGCTATACACTACATTTGCAAAAAAATTTTTTAGAGAAAAATATATTCTATCATTATGATATTTAATCAGTGTGTTTTAATTTTTTTTTTTTAAATGTACTAAATGAATTCTGCAGAACTGAACAGTTTGAATCAGTTTTTGAAAAGTATAGAGCTTACTGAAAAATAGCAATGCATGTTTTGTTCGGTTCAAGAGGTAAACTTAAAAATTCGTTAAATGATGTAGAACCTGAGATTCTTTAAAAGATTGTGTTATTTCCACAGGATCCGCATCTTGTGATCTCCAAGAAGAATTCTAGGGCACAGAATAGAGAGGTTTAATTCAGGATAACATTATATCAATGCAACACAAATGGTATGAACTGATATATAAACTAAATAAATATATGCTTTCTGTTTATATGCTTTCTGTTGCAGAGATTTACCTCACTACAATAACAGCAATTAATGCTCCAGTAAAGGGGCCAACCCAGTAGACCCAGTGGTAGCTCCAGTAGCCGCTCATCACAGCTGGTCCCATTGCTCTGGCTGGGTTCAGACATGTGCCGGATACATCAGCCCTACAACCCAGATTTGTAAGTAACATCACATGCAAAATAGGCGTAATAAAGGGGGCCAAAGCGCAATGATTGTGGAGAACTAATACAAGGTAACACAACATACAAATAAAATATGTTGTGTTTATATAGGTAAGTATTTTCACCTATATTTAATCAAATGATGCTATGTTTCGTTATTAAAAGGCTTCAAAAATACAGCTGAAATGTAACTATTTAATAAGTTATGTACTATAAAATATGTTCATTTTTTAGGGAACAGAACAAAATGTATTCCATTCCAAAGCTCTGGTCTCACCAACCCCACAACATCTCTTTCAATCCAGCTGTGCTCCTTTGAGGTTGCACAAAGTGCAGTTATTGCAGTGCTCCTGCTATTTTTTGTGTCAATATATATCAATATATATAGAGAGAGTATATCAATATTAAACAGGGGGTCTTGAAGAGTTCTGCAGTAAATGGCAACAGACACATATTACAAGTCACTTTGAATCATTTCAATGCTCTTTTTGGCACTGATTTGCTCTTGGATGGAGAACATTGGTTAATTTATATGACAAGAGTTTAATTTATTGGCAACAATAAACAGTATATTGCAATGCTTTTTAAATATAGAGCAAATACCGCTATTCTATTCTACTTTATTCCACTGTTGCAATGTAGCAAAATTAAACAGAGTTTCTTGAAGGTTCTGCAGTAAAAGGCAACAGATACTCATTGTTCCTTTGAATCAGCTGCATGTTCCTTGCGTTGTTAAATGGTTCTTCTTTGGGATGGAGAACAAGTGGAGTTCTGTTCATTTGCTAAGTTGAACATTCTGGAAAAAATCAACTGTGCTATTACCTTTCTATATTTTAGTTTGCATTTAAATTAAGCAGCAACATTTTTTGCAATATGCTTTAAAAAATTTAAAGCGCATTGCAACAGCACTGTGTATCAATAGTATCACAATGTGGTATTTTGTAGTGCAGCCTTCTATTGTTATGTATTTTCTTTTCAATTTGGAGTAAAGGAAATGCATCTATTCAGTGATATTCTATTCTATTCCATCATTGCAACATTGCAAAAGTAAAAGTGTTTTAACTCACCCTGCCAGTACACTAATAATGACCGCACAGCCAACCAGGAAAGGAACTAGTGGGCTTTTGCTTTTGTCATTAACAGCAGCCAACAGCACCACCATGGTGACCATAAACGTCATAGCAATCTCTCCAAAGAGTGCCGGAAGAATCTGCTCGTTGGACTGCAGAATAGTAAAAGCTGCCCCATGAGCCCTGGCAAACTTTTCTTCAGTCGTCATCAGCTGCGAATAGACCATGCAGAAAACGAGTGTTGGGCAAATGCTAACAGATCAGCTCAGCTTGTGTTTCTTACAGCTTTATGAGCCCATTCATTATCACTTTACAGCCACAGGTTCTTTGGGTTGCTTCAAGCCTTCTGTTCTGAGCAAGTTTAGGTGGTGCTTTAAACCTGCTTTATTGCTGTTTTGACACAAAACAGTGAGGACTGTAAACTCACAGCAGTAATGCAAGCCTACAAAAATCTCACCTTTGCCATAGCAGCACCAATTAGGCCTCCGATTAACTGACACACCAGGTAAGGCAGGACCAGGAACAGCTCAATGCCACCACAGAGGTAGATGGCCATGGTGAATGGAGGGTTGAAGTGGGAGCCACTTTGTAAAAAGAATAAAAGATGGTACTCATAGAGCAGTGGTTCACTGGAGATGTTGGACCCCCTGCTTTCCAGGGTCCCAGGAAAACACAACTAATCAAGCAACAAAAGAGAGCAAGAGAGAGAGAGAGAGAGAGAGAGAGAGGGGGAAAACACTAAAATGACTAATACAGGGGGCCTCCAGGGCAGAGGCTGAAAATCAAGTTAAGTACATAAGCACCAGTCTGCATTTTTAGACACTCTTAAAATGACGGTTCCTACATCATTCTTAATAGTATGCATTGTGGTAGAACAGTTCTTTAAGAGGGTTCTTCACAATCACAAAAAAAATGTTAATTATTAGTTAATTAATTAATTAACAAATTAATTATTATTAATTATTTTTTAAAAGCTTCTTTTGGAAACAAACAGAGGTTATTTTATGGAAATATCCGAAAAGAATGTAAGAATGTAAAAATTTAATTAATTACAAGGTCTCTGATTAATTAATCTAAATTAATCACATTTAATCACATTAAAACATTTTTGCTGTAAAAATATTTAAAAATTCAAATGAATTTTGACATATGAGTGAATGAATAATCAACATTACAGACATTTTTTTTAAATTTAATAACTGTTTCTGCACTGTTCATGTGCAGTAATGAGGGAAAAATGCTTTAACAAGAACAATGATAGAACTAAGTCCATCTATAAGCTGCAGTTTAAGACAATGTACATACAAGCACGGGTGTTCTCATGATTTATGCTGCCTGGTTGAAAAATGCTACAGTTGCATATATTGACAATAGAGTTTATCGATTCCTGCTACCCCCTGGAAAATGCTCCCTTGACGTTTATACAGCTGCGGGTGTCCCAAGAAAGCAAAGGTTTACATTAGCAGCACTGAAACCCCAGGCTGTGGACCTGCACATGCACAGAAGGGCCCCATAGCACATCTGGATGGGTTGCATGTTTTGACAGAACAGCTGACCGGGTTAAAGTCACGTGGTATAATTAGTCAGCCTTATTTTTTAACGCGTTATTTTTCTGGGTTTAATTAATCGAAATTAACCTGTTAATTCGACACCCCTGTTTTTTGTAAGAAAATATTTTGACTGAAGTACTTCTTTACAAGGTCTGCATGTCCGTACTCAGGAGTATTGCTGTTGTTAAAGAAATAGAGGAATTGTAAATGTTTTTTTTTTAGATTGTAGAATAGTAATGAGGAGGGTCATTTTTGTTATTCAAAGCTCTACTTTTCAGTCACATACTAAATGTGTGAAACTGGTTTGATTTTAAAGCGTTCAGTTGTTGTAATTCAGGATAGAAGTAATTAATCCGTGGGTGTCAGATAGTGAAATCAGTTTGTCCCACCTAGAAGCAGGCGTGACCATTAAAATTAATGCCATGCATGTACTAAAATGAAATCATTTCTGGTGGTGAAAGTTTGTATGTATGTATTTTTTATTTATTCGATAATAGATTTTTACGGTTGATAATACAAAGAACGATATCGAGAGGGACACCAGCGCGTTAGCACCGCCCCTTCCTCCGGGTGGGCCGGTCTCTAAATGCCGGGTAAGGTTTTTTGTCCCAGTCCAGCCGTGTGCATCACTTACAGACGCACCAGTCTGTACATTTACTTAAGCATCTGCATTTGACACATTGATTAAATAGGATGTGAAGCAGAGCATTGCAGAATTGCCCAAAGATTCCTTTAAAGTGGTGGTGATAGGAACTAGGGGTTGCAATGTCTATAATTAATTAATACTATCTACATATTAAATATGTACCACTTTTTTTTTTTTTTTTACAGATTTCATAAAAGACCATTTAAAAACGATGTAGAGGCAACGTGAAATGTGTCACACAGTCTTCACCACTATTATAAGGATTTCACATGAAATCACTCTGAACTTAATCACTTGTGAAACTGGTCGAATTCAACAGATACCAGTTCGGTCAATAACCAGTAAACATGGTTTTAGCATGTTTATTAACAAATACACTTTAAGACTGTAACTATGTGTGAAAGAAAATTACAGTGTTCTCACCTTATCTCTGCCATGCATGTGATAAGGATAGCCACTGCCAGCCCATGGACCAGTGCAGGTTGCAGCCTGCCCGCCGTCTCTACGTTCTCAATCACAGACACACAGCCGATGAACACAAAGAAGGTGGTCCCAATCAGTTCAGCAATGCAGGGCTGGACAACTCGCTCATACTTGTTTGGGTTTTTCGTCGCTTCTTTCTTGGGTTCGTCCATCAATGGCTCCACGTTTTCCATCTCAAACTTTTCCTCTGCCATGGTGCTCAGCCTGCAGCCGTGATCTGAAGCACCGCGGGAAAAATCTAGTTCTGTCTCCATATCTAGGCTGGGCTTCTGCTTATCATTCGAACCTGTTAATCATTTGTCTTTGTTCAAACATGAATAATATATGTATCAGCAACAGCTCATTGGTTATAAGGCAGACTAATGACTTGAAATGATACGAAACACATTTCACTACATTTCAAAATGTACCATAACTCTAAATGTGTGGATTTCTAGAGTAAAAAATATTGCTCAAGCGGCAAGTGAGTGTTTATTCTAAAGAATGGTCATTTAAATCTACAGGCAAAATATAAAAAAAAACAGAAAACAGAAAACATCAAGAAAAGAAAGATGTTTATTGTATACATAAAATTAAACAATATACAAGTTTATGAAATTCTTGTAATCATTGTACTTATGAATATAGCACTTCTCATCCATCCCACATTCCACTTTTATCGAGAAAAATAAATCAAGATATCATACACTTCAGGATTAAACATTACACAGTTACATTGTTGGCAAGCATGAGAGGCATTAAACACTCAAACTCAAATCCACCCAGTGCATGGTGTGAATCTAGAGCTGGTATGATTAAAAAAGGGTGTTCTTTTATGACAAACGTCATTTTTGCTACATACTACATATATAACTGTATATGAAATGTCTTGATTTGATTAATTTTCAATCTCCATTTTTAAATAAAAAGAGTTTTTTTTAAACAAAATAATCACATTTTATGTATTTAGAGTAAATTACACATCTTTCTTAGATATTTGTGGAGTTAACTATTATTATGTTTGTCAGTTATGTAAGATGTCAAACAGCTAATTTGCTGGTCCTGAGAGTAAAAAAGAGACTATGCTGAGGCATACTTTGAGGCGTGAATGTCAACGTTAAAACAAAATATATGAATTGTGCCATTTTTCTGAAGCTGCCCTGGCCAAAACCTGCACAACATCTGAAAAAACTGTAACTTCAAACAAGCTGAGGCTGGCTAGAAGTGACAATGACCATTGTTAAAAGCGCTATATAAATAAAATTGAATTGAATTGAACTGAATAAAAGGAAACACATGAACTGCCTGTTTGAAGTTTAAAGTCATAAGAAGGGTTGGACGTGTGGTTCCCTCACCGATGATGCTGTTTATGCACTGAAGAAACTTCTTGGGGCTTTAAGTTTGTATCTATGCTACTCTCAAATTTTGAGTTAACTGAACTTCACATAATAAAGCAAGTATAAAATCAAGATTTTTGTTCTATTAACTTGCTATTAGTAATCTCAATATGTTGTGGTGCCTCAGAGTGAAACACCATTTTTTTCAATGTGAAAAAGGTTTTTTATCTTCACAGACAGAGTCTATGAACTCAACCAACGTGGCAATCACAGCATGTTTCAGAGGCATGCAAATCCTTCACAATACCAAAATTCTGGGTAATCTTTTTTTAGGACACTGATGACCTGAACATACCTCATGCTTGTTCAAGAACTTGTTCAAGAGTGACGAAGGGCAGCCTGGCCAACCTGATCTTTTATCAATAAATCATCGATCAAATCGATCAAAGCAGGATTTAAGAACCGAGGGACTGGGCAGACATGTCATATAATGATTCCTGTAACTTACTAACTTTATTCTGCACAGTTAATGTGGCAGTGGTTGTCTATCTGCCGAGTCTGTATTCCTTGGTTATGTTCAGTTTTGTTTTGATTACGACAAATCCTAGTGTCCAGCAGTGTACAACATTCTGCTGTGATGAAATGAACGACTGACTATCTGGTAATGATAAATTATCAAGGCAATTAATATTTTATATTATTGATTATATGACCACTCCTGATTACTTCAACAACAGTCTAATCTTCTCATCGCCGAGCATCAACCTGGACACAGAAAAGCAGAACAGTGTTAAAGCCAGACACACATGAAATTACACATTCAATTCATCCTAAACTAATAATACTGTCATTTTAACACTTGCACATTTACAGCAAATGATTGCATATGTACCTGATGAGAGTTCCAGTAATCAGTGCTCCCGCCATTGGCCCGACCCAGTAGATCCAGTGATAGGTCCAGTAATGAGCAACTGCTGCCGGCCCAAATGCACGGGCTGGGTTCATGCAGCCTCCAGAAATCGAACCTCTGAAGAAGAAAAATAAGAACCCTCAGTACAAGCCTAGCAGCACAATGAAACCGTAATTCACAGTGTTTTATATGTCTTATATGCATACTTATATTATACAGCTAAACAATATGGACTAGTATCCCAAACCTAGATTATGCCTATATAGACTAAATAGCCTTTGTCCTATCGATTATTAGACTAGACTTTATTAGGAATTTTATCTTAAACAGAAGAGTATTGTTAAATAAAATGATCAGTTTATTCACTTACTTGCACCTTTTGTATTTTGTTTTTGTATTTAATGTTACATGTATGCACCTGGGGTTCGAGAGTAATGTAATTTCAATTCTCTGTATGTCTGGTACGTATGGCAGATTTGACAATAAAGTTGACTGACTTTGATTTTTCTACATACGTGCAGCGATTACTCCCTAACCATCTGCGCTGATTTCTTTTGCCTACCAAACTTTGCGTCCAAAGTTCTTACTAAGTACATTCTGTAGAGAAGTTGCCTTCCCCTTCCACACCCTACCCTGAGATAAGCATATCATGTTGTTTTTACCCCCGGCACCTAACTAGTCCTAACCACTACACCTTCTTCAGAGTGATCCTATCTGAAAAGACCAAGCAGCTTCAAAGGTTATGGGAAGAATTTCAGATAGACTAGTACAGCAGCTCAAGTGCTTTGTTGAGGGCCCCCTTCAGGGATAGGAAGAGCTACTGCGCCTTCCCTCATTGACCTCCACTCCTCCCTCCACTCCACCACCAGAGCCTTGTTCATTTTATTTGCTTTCACTGCAGCTTGTTGTACAAGAGATGTGATGCTGATCTGTGATAACCACTTTTTTAGATTTAAAATACAACAATATAAATAACGGTGATAACCTTTAAAAATGATGCACGCATAGTAATTTCATGTGCCTTGAAAAGTCACTAAAAGCCTTGATTTTCAATAAATGTAAAGCCATCTTTTGAGAAATGATTCATACATTAGATAATAGCACATGCCACTTTATTATACATTATGAATGTATGATGGCTGATTGGATTTCAGGACATATTTCAAAGGGCTGCAGGCTTCTGTGCAATGGTATTAAATATGTGTTTAATTATTTCTTCAACTTTGTCTCTATTCCCTACAAAGCGTCTCAAAAAAGTATAATCTATAACATTTTTTGCATAATTTTAAAATTGAAGGGAACGTTCGGACTGTTTTGTAATTTCGTAAAGGCCAATAGTAATGGTCCAAAATTACTTAGCTGGCCCAATTTGTAGCGTGCAAATAGTTTAATAATCTTCTCTATCAGGTATGCAGTGATAGGAGAGGCAGGAGGAGCTACTGTGCAGCAGGTGAATTATGCAACATTATTAAACAAAGCAGATATAATTGGATAACCCTTTGTGATTAGGGCAAAGTTAGACCATTGTTGCTCTTGTGTGTATAGGAGTAGTTGAGTTTATTTGTGCGCATGTTATTGTTCTCCATGTGTTTCAGGAGTAGTTAACACAGCACTTTACGCCTCTCTGATAGCGTTTCCAGTGCAATGTCCGATTAATATATAGCGCTGGTCTGTGCAGGTTATATCATACATATTGTTCAAGATAAGATAATGATAGTGAAAAGAATAGATTTTTGGACGTGGGTTGTAATGGTGGCAGCCTTCAAATGCCTTCCTCAGAGCATTGCCCTCCTTGCATGATTCATCAACATGGTAAATATAGAAATGCAAATCCCATGATGATTCAGAATGTCAGTCCACTACAAGTCACATATTATAATTTGATTAAATCTAAGGAATGCCGTACTGGAATACAGAATATAGAACATTTTATCAGTATTTTATATTTCATTATACTGCAAAATTGATGCACCAACATCATCACATGTGCAAAGCCATGTGCAAAGGTTTAAACAGCCAAGGTTAAGTGTTTCGAAAATCAGCAAAAGTGGTTGTTCAGTGGCTTTACTCTATAAAAAAATAAATACATAAAATATACAGCCTTTGCATAAACCACCTTTATGTTTAGTTGGTTTTTTCCCAGTATGTTAAGTTCTGCAAATAAACAGGAACTGTGCATCAAAATGATCTCTCAAGAAGGTGCACTTATTTTCATTTGGGCAGGGACACCTAAATCTTTACATGCAACCATATGAATGGATTTTCCCCATTGGTTTTGAATGATGAGCAAGGATTCTGCACTCTCTGGCCTGCAATGAATGTATCTATAGATTCAGTTGGGTGAAGACATCATCTTCTGCCATTAAGCACTCAGCTGTGACCTGCCTCTAAACTCTTAGAAAGTTCTTGGTGACTAAATTAATCATTTTCATCCTGAAGCTGCAAGCATGCATCTAGAACAATACCATAGCTATTGTTACCAACCACTGCAGATCAATTAACCTTCCCCTTTTATTAAAAAGAAAAACCCTACACCATTCTGGAAGGGGCACATTTCGTGCGGTGAGAATGGCCAGGTCACAGCTGACTCAGCATCATTAAGGTGGTGGTTGACCCTAGTGGTTAAAATGGGCATGTTGTTCTTTTGTACCTACATGCAAACACAAAAACGCCTGCACTAAACTCTTTGATCGTATCAGTCACACGGGCCTACACCCGTTGATAGCTTTGTACCCCAAGGACTTTGACCCAATCAGCTGTACGTGCCTACTGGTCACTGATATCATTGTACATTTGTTTTGCTGTGGCCAGGTGCTGCAGTTTCAGATGCCCCTGCAGAGAACATGCAATCACTTTGCAGAGCTTTACCTTCAAAAGAGTGATTTCGATAAGATTTTGTATGTATAAGACCACAAAGAATAGGTGATAACTGGACCTTCTGGACAGGTCAGTGGTGGGCAGACGGAATCGGTACTGGTACAGACTGGAGCAACTCTTTAGTCATCAGTGAAATGATTCACCCACGACTGAACAGACACACGTGTACTGTCCATTTCCTCCCACTGCTAAAAATAAAATTAATTAAAAGCAAGTAATTTTAGACCAATGTAATTCATTTTTCAGAACTCATAATACATTTTAATAGTGCTTTGTTGCTCGTGGTCAGAGCCATAAAGAGACTGTCTCCTTGGAGCTCTTTAGGTTTGTGGTTAGAAGTTCATTTTAATAGGTAAGGCTAAAGTTTGTGGTAAATACATTCTGAAAAAAAACTATTGGTTCTTGGCCTTGAGGTTTGGCTCTACAAAAAACGTTCAAACTTAAAAAATGCTAAATGTATTTAGCATTTAATTTACACTCAAAATATTTCTGCATTTTTCCCCATCACTACTCTCTAAAATGGTTCTTCTAAAGGTCTTTAGTATGGGTAATGGGTCTATATAAAACCATATTGTTCTATGGTAGCCTAGTGGTTAGGGCATTCGATCAGGATGTTGTGGGTTCAATTCCCAAGACCACTAGGCACCACTGAGGTACTTCCTGGCCGCCCCCTGCTTCACTTGGTGAATGGCTTAAATGCAGAGGAAGAATTTTGTGCTGTTCACACTGTGTGCTGTGGTCTGTTCACATATGACAGAATGATCACCAAAAAGTACAAGTTAAAGACCCTTTCATGGTACTATAAAGTTCCATTTTTGTTACTGTATGCATACTTCTAACCTTAATCTCAACCCAAAACGTCCCTCTCCTTTGTCCTAAAACCTGGTATTAATCTTCACCCTGACACTGTGGAGAACGACACTATTTCAACAGATTTGTAATATAAACATGTAGAGTCTGTTAGGGGATGTCCACTATTACCAATTGAATATAAGAGACTCATACAGAGATTTTCCATTATGTGAAAGTTCTTACTTTAGAAAAGTTCACTCATTTACATTTGTTTTTCAAAGAGTGAAGATCCACTGAATGTTTCCTTGCGGAACCAAAAGTATTTCTTCTATGGCATCACGATTATTTATTTATTTTTGTGGCATTACTGCCCTTATTGCTCATGCGGTGTAAGTCTGATGAAATAATATGAAATAATAAAGATAATAAAGTAACTCTTAGCAGTGAACCGGTCACTGTTCATTTGATTCATTCACAGCAGCTGCAGAGACTGATGAGTCATTTAGTCATGTGCCTGAGGAGTCACCCATAATTACATAACTGCCATTTGTTTCTAGTTTAAATATTTATTTTTTTTCTTTTACACACAGTAAACACATTAATTCCAGTTTATGTTTTGTTTACGTGTTATATAAATGGATTTGTGGCAGAAGCTGTAAATAAACAGGCACTGATAAAGAACTGATGGAACTGAGATGGTGCAGAGACAGTAATGGCTTAAAACTCCACATGAGCTTCTAGTGGTGCCTCAATCCCCCAAAACAAAATATTATAGTGATACTACAATAATGTCACATAAAGACAAATACAAATAAAATAACTGACTACGCAAACTGAGGCGAGGTCGCACTAACGGTGCAACTGTGCTTTGGTTCCAGCAGGGGGAAGCAAGAGGTTGTGGAAAAACAACATTGGCCTGAAAAGTGTGTTTGAATAGTGCCATTTTTAAAGTGTAATAAAAGATTACTATTCAATTAATGATATGCTCAGTGTTGTCAAAAATAAAACCCAATGGCTCTAATGTAAAACAAATAATTTAGCACACATTTGTGAGTTCCAAATAATTCAGAAATGAAAATGAAATGCATTAGTAAATGTAAGATTTCATTCATGTAATGAAGTGGGATGGCGCCCCATCCAGGGTGAGTCCCTGCCTTGCGCCCATTGGCCCAGGATAGGCTCTGGGTATCGGCAACCCTAGTGAGGATTAAGCGGTTACAAAATATACGCGAGTAAATTTAATTAAAAGAACCGAAATTGCATCATAACACAAAGAGCAACACCTCTTTCTGTTTGTGAGTGAGGGAGAGGACGTGAACAGACTGCACAGACTGATTTAAACCATGTGACTGTATTTTCAAGCACCAAAACACTTCACAAAAGTCTAAAAGAAAAAAGTCGGAACCGTGTAGGTCACAGCAGATATCAGATTTGTCAAGAGGAACAGACGCTAGAACAAACATCCTACAAGGTGAACAGGGTTTAGCCCTGACCCCAAACAAAGCTCAATTTCACTCACTGGAGCTAAAAATATCACAGTGCAGGGCCTGCAGTTAATTAAAGCTTATTAGAAATATCATAATGTATTATTGTGGCTTTATACATGGATTTTTAAAACTTTAATTAAGGATTGTCTCTCGTTATCTCAAATGTGAATAATTACATTTAAACACATTTTTGTTGTTTATTTGTTCATCCTCTGTTTTATTGCTGATGTAATCCTGAGGTTTCCAGAGGGTTATACATATTATGTACATATATATATATATATATATATATATATATATA
>JBBPDC010000028.1:10831186-10842006 GCA_037974485.1 Hemigrammopetersius urotaenia
TGAATGTTGCTGAGAGAAGGCTCTTCATCTTTACGCTGAGTTCAGATTTATTATTGACCACTGTCCACATGTTTTCACAGGATGAGGATCGTTGTGTAAGGTAGTAACCAGAGAACTTGTTCCCACATTAGCTTGCATCACCATCATCACCATTACCTACCATCAGTGTCCCTTAATTCACTTTTTACCTCACAGTCCATCTTCCATTAATCATTCATCTTGCATATTAAACTAAAAGAACAGACTTTGTACTGTAGTCTTGGTTCATACTGTTTCAGACCCTGCAGGGATTTTTTTTTGCCAAGCCAGCCTGAACAATGGTCAGACTTCCCAGCACCTATTCCAAAGATAGTTTGAGTGCAAATTTTCTAGCAGCTTTTATCTGACTGCTCATTGTTTTTAGCTCAACTCAGTACATTTTTGTTAATCTTAAGAAATCAGTTAAATGTTTTCCTGGTCTTGACCAGAAACGTCTTGTTGACTTTGGTGGAGAAGGAGATGTGACCCTGCTTTTAGAATCTTCATAAGGTCTTATAGCTCATTCTAATGATTATGGATAAAGCAAGAACATCTTTAGGGCCCTTCAGTTTCTCACCATTCTGGTGATCTTTAATCAGGTGGTCTCTATGGAGAATACTTCCATATAGACACAGTTCAAATGGAAAAGGTACTGAGTTTCTTTTCCTCATGGAAGCTGTGATATAAATAGTAAAGTGTAGTATTGCATCCTTTTCCAAAGATTACATGCAGCATTTCTGTGAAGAAAAATCCTCAGTTGGCCTCAAAGCTTTGTCTGTCCATTTTGAAAGCAGCCAAATAAAGGCCAGCAGCTGCAGGAAGCATATGGATTGCTATGGGCAGAAGTAAAAGAGGCTCTGGAGAATTCTCTAGAAGGGATGGAACATTCCTGTCATTTTATTATTGTCTAATGTATCATGAGCTATAGTTTCCCTTACGCTTAAGGTTCTATTCTTTTCTTTTTTTGCCCTGTCATTCTGCAAGCAAGCACTCTGATTGTATGAAACTGTTTAGAATGTTTGTTCAAACAATGTTTTTAAGAATTTATAACAGCATTTAACCAAGCAAAGGTGTGTATTTGAAGCAATCTATACGTTCCCACCCCCCCCAGAAGAAGTCAACCAGCTAAAACACTTGGTGCTGAAATTTGCTTTGGATTACTCAGGAGCTAAGAGGCTAATGTAGCTACCAAGTTAAAATGCAATCTACATGAAACACACTTCCACAGTATTTTTCATTGAGCAAAACTTCAGTTTAAAATCACAAGGAAATACTTGTTGCCTTTAAATTGCATACATTAATTGTGTAAAATTATGCTGCACCATTTTGGTAAAGATGTAGCAGCAGCGTTCAAATATGTGAGTGCTCTTACTTGGAACACGATATTTATGTCATGAAATAATAATTATTTATTTGAAGCAACATATCTGCAGACTTTTATTTTGGCAGTTCATTCCAATCTAGCAACCCTATTGTGAGCTGCATTAGCCTTGGAGTTGCAGTGCTGAACTAAAGAGGAAATCTCCAATTATCAAGCATGCCTTGGATGATTGGAAACATATGGTGTAGATTGGAATTTGATGCCCAATTCTCTAATCTTAAGATTTTAGTTGTTGAATTATGGCCGCATGGTATTTTCAGCGTGTGCTAATTCTAGTGGAGATGTTTGAGTCAGTGAAACTGCATGCTGAGTGAAAGCTCTTCAATGGTAATGGAAAGTTCGTGAGCTGCCAGCCGTCCCCATCCCACTCTGGCCTTAAGATCAGCCCACTCCAGCGTTTCCCCACATGCCGTGGCCGCTCTCCATCTGCATGAGCTCTGTATTCCAGCTACACCACCACTCAGCACCTTCAGCACATCACCCCTTCTCCTTTCCAGCCTTCATCATTTACTCTTTCACTGTTTTGGGGATTAATCTCTCTTTAATGATCTGTCGTGAATGTTGTGATGTAATGTAGTGCGGCGTGCTGTGATGAATATCTTACCTGATGAGCGCTGACTGTCAGAGTGTCTAGTGTGAGAAGTAATTAATGAATGAATCGGGTGTCCTGATGCATGATGTGGCATTGTTAAACTGTTACAGATGTGTGACCTCCTGCCTGTGAACTGTCAGTTGAATGGCAGGCTATGGTAAGAACGCCAGGCCTATAAACCATACAGTGTCTGCGTGAACGCTTCTGCATGCTAACCCTGCTTTTCAGGGGCTAACAGCCTAACGCCTAGCTAACCTGCATGTAGCCCATTATAGCGAACTTCCTCTGCTGCACCACTTGCTTTACAAAGCTGTCTGTTGCTTCCCCATGCCCTTAAGTATACAGTCTGAAGTACAGGGGGAGGGGGTATGGGGGATCTACACCAAGGATACTGTCTTCAGATGCAGTAATTTGATTCATCTGTAATATTGCTATATTAAATTAATAATTACATGTAAATACCTCAAGTTTGGTCAAAACCTACAAGCATCTATGAAAAGGACAGATTCTTGGTGTGCTAAATGTTTGTTCTTAAAAAGCAGGCTTTGCCTCTTTTTACACTGCCTGTCAGATGTTTATGGACAACAAAGTTTTAAGAAATACATTTTTGGAACACAATGACATTCATAGGAATTAATATTAAACGTAAATATATATTTTTTACTATTACATCATCTATATAGAACATTTAAATGAGACTAGATTCACTCGGAATGCTATACTCTGTTCATAAGCAGTATTTTTATACAATTTTTTTTAAAAATATACATAAATTGTTTGAATATTACCTTCATATTAGGATCGAAGTAAATCTTGAGTGCATCTGTGTTTGCAAACTTTTGAATGGTAGTATATATATATAAAAAAAAAATTTGATCTTCGCATAATTCCCATATTTGTTCAGTTCTTATTTTTTCTATTGCAATATTTATTGGGATAGTTTTCTCAAAGTAAACCTGGTTAGGCTTTAGTATATTAAACATAGTTTATTACTCTATAAGCCAGTTAGAAACTGACAGGTGACAACATGCTCATATTTGAAAAAACAGAATCCTCTATCTTTCGAGGGGCGGTGTTGGTGGGAAGAGAAGGTGCTGCACCGATGCTGTTGAGGTTTGACTGTGTGTTCTGATTGCGTAGATGGGAGCGTGTCTTTAAAGGGGCCAGGGCGGGTCCTTGTCCCCGAGATTGCTGTGGAACAGCCTGAAGCCACGCCCCCTGACGCTGAGCTCCATTCAGAGAGCACCATGCTGTGAAGGGAAGGTCCAACTCATTCTCCCTCAGTCCACCACTCCGTTCAGCCCTTGAGTTTTTGGACACTGAACCAGGACCAGATCTTCAGAGCACTGATGGAGCTTCTTCGAGGCTGTTACAGTTTCCATTTACATCCTGACATTTTGTAATCCTGTCCCAGGAGGCAATGCTGAAGACATGCTGTAAACTGCACCAAATACCATATTAACTTCTGACTATTACCTGTAACTTCTCTCTCTGATGTCAAATTTCCAGTGGCTCGGACTTTACCTTCAGAAAATGAATGTTTGTGCGTTTTGTGTTCCGTATTTTTAGCTATACCCATGTGCGTATTATTACTTGTGCCTTTAAAAGTGTTCTTACTGCACAGGACTGTAAGGGAGGGGAGGAACCAAAGCAAGCTGAGCTTTAACGCCCTTTCCGCACAGACACTCCGACACTGTGTGTATATCGAATTGCAAGTAGGCTGTCATCTTTCTGCCCTGTTCCAGTCGGCCATGTCACTTTTTAAAAAACTGTACTCGAGTGCAGCATCTTATTTTCAGTGCCTGCGAGATTATGTTGGAGTGATTTTTTTTTTTCGAAAGACCAAAAGTTTCTTATAGGAAATGGGACTGTCTGATCGTATTCAAATGTGATTTCATACATATGGAAATACAGTATATGGTAGAATATATATTTTTGAATATTTGTATGCCTGTGGTGCAATATTGGTTGCATTTGAGTATGTTTTTCATTTAAGATCTACACAATCACTTTTTTTTTATGTTTCATTTGAAAGTAAATCGTTTGATTTCTTTTTCACAGGGTTTAATTTCATGGACCAAAGTTTATAGCAATAAAACAAACCTAAGTCGAGAAGAACTTGACCGAATTTCTGCTGAAGTGGGATTCTTGCAGCAGTAATCTGCCCGCTCGTGTTTATGTGGCCACTAATGTAGTCGAACAGAAAGGCCAAATGTGACGGTTCATCTCATTAAACTAGGTGGAACGTTTTAGGTGGGGAACGCACAAACTTTCAGGTTCTGCCAAAGAAACAAAGGAAAACTTTTTTTTGTAGAATAAAAAGAGATCCTATAAAAACTGTTGATGAAAAAGGTTTTAAAAGCTTTCTTTAAAGTGTTTTTCACATTTTTTTTTAGATGTGGGTTTTTCCCCTTGCAGAGCAAGTCACTTTGAGCTTGAAAACCACTCACTGCCCAACAAAAACGTGGAGAAACACTTTAACGCTTCAGGAAACTCAGGAAATAGTCAGTCAGAGAAACAACGACGTCAGACATCCAAGTCATTATCGACTTGTTTCTGTGACAGGCGATCCCCAAATGCTTTTACAGGCTTGTAAATGTTGATTTTTCATTTTCTTCACGTTCTTCACTTTTTTTGCAGCTGAACCTGTTTGTTCTGCACGTCTCTCGAGTGAACAAAGACACTCCAGTGTATTTTACTGATCACTGCTGTTATTCTCACACAGCACGTTTATTGATATACGAATACATAAGAAAATGCCTGGCAATAAGGAAATAAAATTGAAATGTAAAATGATACTCCTCTAACGGTGTCAGTTTTGTTTGAATATCTGTTAAATAAGGCAGAACGAAACTTAAGAGGTACAAGATAAAGACCACAACAGCTGTCACATCAGCACACAGCGCTTGTTCGATGGTCAAGGCAATTAAAATAACATTTAGTTGCTTGTTAAAAATGTGCAAAGTCATTCTAAATAAATAAGACAGACTGCTCCAACTTCACATGCAGAGGACCTTCCCCCTGAACGAAACCGCCTGGACCTCATTCCAATATGGAATCAGCATAAATGTGTGAATTCAGTGCTCAGAACTATGTTAAAATGGCACAAACTCAGAAAATTAAACTAATGTTTACCTGATTAATTGGCTGATAATTGTACAAAGTGATTATCAGTGTTGTTCCAGTGAAGTTGGTGGACTTTTTTTGTAAATTCATGCATATTGAGCATGATCCATCACATCATTAAAAGACAAAATTCACATTATTCCACAGTCTGATCAAAATAAAATGATTTCTGTCCACCTTTTAACATCTTTATAACCATATTACTATGTACTAGTGGTTGGGAAAATTATATAAACCAATAATGTGTGTGACCTCCCCCTCTAGAGATCCTTTCTAACACAGTGTTTCACTTGGAAATGCAACACAAGAAAAGAAAATGTGTTAACTTGAGGGCAATTGAGTCCCTCAGGATCTGTCAGGCCCAGTAGGCAAAGAGAAACACTGCGACTGACACGCAGACAATAAGGTTGGCGTTCACCACATGCTTCATGCAGGGGTCCTCCTCCAGGGAATACACATCTACAGCGGGTGGAGGAGGGGGGGCGTTCTCTCTGGACCCCTGATCCATCCCACACAGCCAGAGGAGAGTGGACTTCAGCTTAGACTGCATCTTCTCTGCTGGGGCTGTACTGTCTGAGCCTGAGAACAGAGTGTGACCGCGGTTTTTGTATAAAGGTGTTTTCACTGAACTAAAAAGAGTTTCATGAGCCGTGACTCTCTATGTACCTGTACAGTATATAGCAGAGATGACAATAAAGTTGACTTTGACTGTAATAAGGTGGAGATGCTTAAAGAGCTCAACCCATAGTGTCAATTTCCTGCTCCAAGATGTTCATTAAACTCATGGTCATTGAAGTCATTACACAGGGATTCTCATGTTCAAGCTATAGACCATGTATGTATAATTCTTTTCAATTTAGTTTGAATACAGTTTAGTATTAGTTTTCTGGGGGGAAATGTTTCCCCTAAAATGATTGTTTTCCTCTCATTTTTGATTGAAATGCAGTTACATTTTCCTGCTTCGTCACAGTGAACCAGCAGGCGGTGAGAAAAAATATCAGCCACTAATATTAAGTTTCACTTTCCCCTCACACTACCCCCATCTATCATCAAGAAGAGGCCCTCTCTGACATTAGGTTTCACTTAGAAATGTCAAAGTACGGAAGAAACATAAGTTTCCTTGTGCAGTTTCCTTGTCCTAGGACTTGTAAAATGTAGCCTAAGGGTTTCATTTGTTAGTCACAAGTAGTTTCTCAATAGTATTTATTTAGATAATTTGATTATATTTAGTATGACTCTCTGGCTCCCTCTGCTGGTTAAGTAGTCAGTTACATAGTCATCAGAGCTGCATTTTTAAAACTAACAAAACTGAATAAAGATAATAGTATAAAATTACTCCATTTATAGCAAATAAAAATATGGAGTTTTTCTTCAAAAAATATATCCAGAAAAACCCACCTTTTGGGTGCTCTTCGGTGTTTCCCTTGCACTTCTCATTTTCTTCATGTATTATATTGTCCAGTGTAACGATTCCAGCTTCTTTGTCTGCTTCACTGCTTTTCACAGGATCAAACCTCGTGAACCACGTCAGCCGGGTTATCTGTGACAGACAGCACGCATGAACTCAAATCTGATTTATTCAGATAATAGCTGTGAATGTAATGCTGTACAAAAGTAGTTAGGCTCCATTTTATTGTCCATTTTTGCTTTTGTTTACTTTCATTTTGAGAAACACTGTTAATACAAGATTGCCTAAAGTAGCCCATGATTATCATGCACAGTTAGAGAGGAGCACTCACTACTTTAGTAAGTACTGAAATGGGCTGCACCTAAAAAAGGGCAGCACCATTAACAAAACGGTTGTGAGTTTTGCAGTAGCTGTGACTTAATAAAGTGACGTAATTTTTACAGGTGTGCTCTGTGCATGGCATTATATTCAACTGAGCACTCCCATGCATCCACTCAAGTGCTTCTTTTTGTGTCTTATTGCTTGTGTGTGTGTGTCTTACCTGCTCTTCTGTGGGCTTCTCTGTGGCCAGGCTCACACACACCACCACAGCAAGTGTGAACAGAGACAGGATGATGGAGAAGTACAGGTAGTGGACGTATCTGATGATATCAGGCCTGCTGTCGATCTCGTAGCACTGTGGGACGGGATAGACGAATTCCAGAATCATCCGCACAACTCCCACCAACAGCCCCAGCACCAAGCCCCAGAACGCCCCCTGCAACAGACACACACATGAAATAAAAACACAGAATGACTTCATTTCCTTTGCTAACCGAGGGGTTTACAATTTCTTTGTAATAATTTCTCCATGAACTGCAGTGAAACGTATAGCAACATTCAACAGAGTGGATGTAGATGAAGAGCTGACCACCCAGAACCAGAGGCATCCATAACACTGACACCATCACTAACACACTGAACACACAAAAATATTAGTATAATCTTCCTTATACAGCTGCAGGACACAGCAAATTTAAACAAGGTGCAAGTAATGACAGAAACACTGCAATAAATGGACAATATTGCCATGTGACAGTAGTGTGAATGGGATGTAAATCCAAAACAATACAGCAGACAATAGAGCTGTGTAAAGTGGAAAGCGTATGTAAACCTTCACGAATGAATAATACTGCACTATGTGTATTTCATTGCACAGGAGACCGCAGCATAGAACCTCATTGAGCACGTCTAAATGATAGCTTATCTTAATATACTGTTCTCTGGGACATACAGTTAAAAGACAAAGTTCTTTCTTTCAAACGTTCACAGGTGCCTCAGGGTCTGCAAATCCAGCTCATCTACCCAATTACTATATAAAAACAAGCATGATTGAAGCAGTACCTTCTCGTTTGTCCTTCTCCAGAAGCAGCCGGCCATGAACACTACAGACACGGGCGGCTGCAGGTAGATGCTGATGGACTGGATGTAGATGAAGAGCTGACCACCCTGACTGGACTGAACCAGAGGGATCCATAACACTGACACCACCACTAACACCAGCACAAACACTCTGAACACACAATAATATTAGTATAATCTTACTTATACAGCTGCAAGGCAACCACTAACAGAAGAACAACAGTGATGAATATGGCTTCTTCCAAAGCAAAACCAGTTTAAACAGGATGTTAATAACGCATAAATCATTTAGCTGAATCTGAGATGGATCTTCCACCTGCATCTCCAGCAACAACAAAAAAACTATAATACTGATGCGATCGACGTTCAACATAAGTCAATATATTTACTGGAGAAAACTGGGCTGCTAAACAGGTCATGACTGGGTCTGGGCTACCGGGCTATAGGATCTTACTCAGTTTCTAACAGCATTGGATCATTTCTGGGATTAAAACATATATATATTGATCCAGTAGGCCTTTTATGATGACATAACTGATGTATGAGACCCAGCTTTGAGGTGGGTTTGCTTATTAACTTGGTCTGCTTAGATAACCAGCAATGATAATGTGGTAAGCAATGGTTCAGCAAGCTTTACTTTTCAAAACGGCAAAAATCTCTGCAGCCAAGTTGAGCTTTCAGTACCATCTGCCACTAAAGGCATCTGTGTGGATGAAATGCTGTTTATAATTGTTTTCAGTGGGAAAGGCACTGGTTTTATTTAGCGAATTTCACATATAAGCATGTCTCCATCTTCAGAGACATGGATGATGGCCTCTGCCTCTGATGTAGGTGGACTTCAGACATGCCCCAGTCAGTGAGGGTATTTCAGCACAAAGGATGATTCAGTAAATGGAGCTTCATGCCTGAAGCTCCTCCTCCTTCTATTCTAACTTTATCTATTTCCACACGTTTTGCACCACACCACTAACCCATCTCCTCCTAGTTCCTCAGTCCTCTCTTAGTCCTGTCTCTGTTCATCAAAGGGGGATCCGGCCCTCTAGCTTCAGCACAAGCTGCCCAGAACTTAAATCTCTCTTTAATCATTTTCCTCAGCTGCAGAAAAGGCACCATCATATGTGCATATTTTGAAAAACATGGAACAAAAAATATATGATATTAAGAAAAAGGTTCAGGGTCAATCCTTAGAGACTCACCAAAGACAACAAAAATATTTTGAAACTGAATTACATGTGACTGAGCTCACTTAGCCAAGAGGACAAAGGGTACATTCTAAGTTTCAGTTGAAAGCAGGATTGTGTCGAATGTGAATGTTAATCATTACAAAACTCTAAGAAACTGAATTGAAGTGTATAGCAGTAACAATTGTAGACGTCTAAGGATTAATGGTTGAATCACCTGCCCACAATCATGAGCTCCCGCTCAGAGGCAGCGCGGCGGAAGTGTCTCCACAGGTCCATGGTGAACAGAGTGCTGGAGCTGTTGAAGATGGAGGTCAGGGAGGACATAAGAGCAGCCAGCATTACAGCCATCATCAGACCCCGCAAACCTGCACACACACACACACACACACACACACACACACACACATCAGTGGTCAGTTTTCCTGATCCTGAAAATCAATAAAAATCAGTAAAAAAAGAAACTGTTGTGGTAAAAGTTCAAGATTCTAACCAGAAGGAAGAAGCTCCATGACCAGTTTGGCATAAGCAATGTCCGAGCAGCCCACAGAATTTCCACATACCTCCTTACACACCTCAGGGTCTGCACACCCCACCTCATCTACAGTCGGAACATAACCAACACACACTCTGTAAGACCACCAAAACAGATTTAACAGCCCACCGACTTTCTCTGAAATCTTGTGTTTATATGTAACAGGTTTTGAAGAAGTCGTTCATGATTGCTCATTCCCAACCCAATATGAAAATGAGCTCTTTTTAGTTGAAGCTCTCCATTCATGCTTAAACATAAAAAATAATAAATGAATAGATCACAGCAATACATCCCATGAGGATTTGCTATTTGATTCTTTTTTTCCTCCCATACCAGATACTATATTTTCCCCGGTCTGAGACCAATCCCTGGTATTGATTGGATCAGTGCCACTTATTGCTACAATATCATCCCTGGCTGAATAAGGACACTGGTGTTGGCATGAATACCTGGATACAGGATCCTGCTGATCATGCCTGGCAGCACCATCATGAAAAAGGGCAGCACTTTGAGATAAGAAGCCAGTAAAGAGCCTCCTTTAGCATGCAGCAGGTTCTTAGCGGCCAAGGAGCGCTGCACTATAACCTGCATTTACACACACACACACACACACACACAAGCAGTGTTTACCCTGTTGTTTATTGTGTAAGACTGTAAAGAAAAATTAACAGAATTTTAAAAGAGATAAAACAGAGTCTGAGACCTGAAAACACAAAACACTGTCATGGTTAACAAAAAACAATAATAACCCTCAAGTCAACTGACATTCTGTGAATACATACTGCTCAAAAAAATAAAGGGGACACCTAAACAACACAATGTAACTTCAAGTCATTTACATTTACATTTATGGCATTTATCAGACGCTTTTATCCAAAGCAACTTCCATTCCCTAACTTGCTCAGGGACCCAGTGATGGTGTTGAAGGTAGGATTCGAACCCATGACCTCTTGGTCCAGAGGCAAGTGTCCTACCCACTGAGCTACCTCCATCCTCAAACATACTTTCAGTCACACGTCTGTGAAATCAAACTGTCCACTGATCGTCACTGAGAGAGTCTAGACTGTAAATCAGTGTCGCCTCCTAAATGGACAGTTTGATTTCACAGACGTGTGACTGACTTGAAGTTACATTGTGTTGTTTAAGTGTTCCCTTTATTGTTTTGAGCAGTATATATA
>JBBPDC010000028.1:10842106-10857922 GCA_037974485.1 Hemigrammopetersius urotaenia
GAGAGAGAGAGAGAGAGAGAGAGAGAGAGAGAGAGAGAGAGAGAGACAGATAGAGAGAGAGACGCGCGCTCCGGAAAAGTCACGAACTAGAGAGAGAGACAGATATAGAGAGAACGTGTGCGAGGGAGTGAGAGAGATACAGAGAGAGAGCGAGAGAGGGAGTAAGAGAGAGCGACAGAGAGAGCGAGAGTAAGAGACGGGGAGACCGAAGAACTAAAATGAGTTTTAAAAAAAAACAACATATTGACATGAAAAAAGCAAAAAAAGAAGAGGATATTTGCAGGTTCCGCTTTGAATATTTCTGCATAAAACATTCAGTTTCGTTCTAAAAAAAATAACGCGTGTGACTGGATCCGCAAGTCCCAATCCGTGTAAAACTGGGGGTTTACTGTACTCCAATACTCCTATATGGACAAAGGTATTGGGACACACCTCCAGTGAAGGGCTAAAGCTTAGTGCTTCAGTATAAAAACATATTTTGGTCAGGTGTCCCAACACCTGTGTCCATATGATGTACTATATATATGGATAAACACTTTAAAATGCCATTTCTGCATTTTATACAAATAAATTGCATATTCACTAGAGTTTACATTCACAACTCAAGGCTTTTAAGGGTGTTATTGGTCTAAGCACTGTACAGCGCTTTGCGACTTTTTGTCTGAGATAAGCGTTTTATAAAAAAAGACCTAAAATTAAAACAAACCTCTAAACAACAGGCGTGTGAAGTATAACATAAAAAAGTGACAAAACCACTATAATAATGCAATCACCAGATAATAAAAAAGGCACTTACTTCAGTGAGGAAATTTATCTTGAAGCCTGTGGTCTTACTACCTTTGGGTTGGCCATTGTTCAAGTAATTTCCCATGGCAAGGACAAACTAGGAAAAGACAGAGAGGAAGAAAACACATTCAAGAGCCAAGAAGAAGCAGCACTCTATCACAGCATAAATCTACAGGACCTGATAACAAGTGCTGAGTTGTGCTGGGAGAGTCGTGATGAGTCTGAAGACTAGAGGCATGCAGCCAGCAACGTGCAGCTGGAGTTTAAAGAGCAGATATGAGGAAATCTTTAATCAGTCTTATCTCACACTAATGATGTGTGAGAGAGAGAGGAGGCGTATGCGGGTGTATGAAGAGAGGAGGAGGATGTGGTTTTCCAATGTAGCAGTAAAGGGATGGAGTCCTACCTCCAGGATCTTTGCCAGCTTTCTGCTGTTCTTGAGCTCCAGTGAAGCCTTGTAGACACAGTCATAGCCTCCTCTCATCTCTTCCGTTTTCTCCTGCAGCGTGCCCTTAAAATGCAGGCTCTTCAGTCGGGTCTTATACTCCGGCACCGACAGCATCTGGAAAAAGAGACTCGCGCTCATCCACAGGCAAGATTATCCACTTTAGAAGATCATTCATAACCTCAAATATCCAGTTGGCTCACTGTAAACTGCTCCATAAGCATTAGCAAAGCGCCTATTTAAGTCACAGGCATTTATACCTGCAGGACAAACTGATCAGGCTCGCTCAGCTTGCTGGGGTCATCGCTGTACTGCTCATATTGTTTGACCTCCTCCTCGTCCGGTGCATACAGGAGCAGCTGTTTGATGTGTGCTGGCTCCAAGCGATCAGTTGACATGGTCATCAGCACCTGACGCAGCTCACCTGGAGACAGCTTCAGATGGGCAATCAGTATAGCTGCAGGAAGAGTGGATAAAGATCAGCGAACTAGACTAGCCAGCAAAGGCTCACAGCCCTTAACCCTAGACAATCATCAGGGTAGCACAAGCCGACAGATGCATTTTAGCCTTTAGATACAGGCCGGCAAAGCCTACGAGAAACTCATGAAACCTAGAAGACTAATAAGAATGTGAACATAAAAAAATTAAAGAGTTTAATTGCATTTTAATATGCCTTAGCCAAATTCACCACATCACTCAGAAATGCACCTCTGTTACACGTAAAAGCTTAACCAGTCGTCAAATATGAAGTATACTATTGTATTATATACAATAAAACGTGAGCCAGTCCAGTCAAAGCCCTTGAACGAAGTCAGGGACACTGAGGTAAAGTTGACAAGGGCATATTAACAGCAGTACTGGAACACGGGGACAATTTAGCATAAGCACAGCTAACATAAGATAACGCGGGGAAACACAAATCACAAAGAAGACCTTCTTACATTTCTGCCTAACCTACTCACAGGCATTGTAGGCTTTCTTATGGGAAAGAATCTCAACCACATCTTTCTTTTTGAATGCCTCAGGCTGAGGTGTGGGTTCTGGAACAGAGACTGACACATGTAATCAAAGAGTGAGGGAGTGCTGTCCATGCCAAGCCAAGAGTGAATGAGTGGATGGGCGGATGCATGGATGGACTGAGTGTCCAACAGAGGAACAACGTGACTTGCACATACATAGATGATCTGGAAAGAAAAAAAAAAAAGTCCAAAAGCTGATAAGGCTCAAGATTATTTTGTGTCCAGAAGTATTTTTCAAACAACCTAAAACAGAAAATAACCTACAACTTAATACACCCAATAACTTACAGTGGGACCAATTTGCACTGTGAAATACTGGAGTGTCGAGAAATAGCCAGGAGGAATATGATGAGATGATATGAAAATATGATTTGAGGAAACAAAAGTGTGTCATGTTGTTGCCGCTAGCAGCTGTGACTGGTCTCCAGCTACACAAATCAAAGGCTTTTTTAAAGCAGCATGAAGCTACACTCTGTACCCAAAGTGGCTCCAACAATAAGGTCAACTCAGGAGGTTTCTGAACTGGTAAAACATTGTTTACGTGTTAATGAACAACACGGATTCGTTAGATAACTAGAACTTCTTTGTTTTTATAATTCATAAGATGAGGATGTATTAACTCTCTCTCACACACACACACACACACACACACACACACTCTCTTACTCACTGGGAGTCTTTTGTGTACCAAAATGCAACTCCAGGTCCAGGTATCTCACCATGTCACTCAGCTTGTCGTAATCGGAGTCCTCTCCGAGCTGCAATAAAGAAAACGGACCAGGTCCCTTAGTGTTGATGATCATAAATAAACTCCCACGCTCAGCTCTGGGGGACTTCGATAAACTCACACAACCCTGATGGGCCTAAATTCCTTCGGTCCTGGTGGACATCATTAGTGGTTCTGCACTTGTTCTTATTTCCTGGTTATTATAGATGTAATGTTGATGCAGGTGTCTCAAAAGGCTCGTTACTTCTCTCCTCCCTTGACGTCATTGATTCCAATACACCCAAGAAGATGCAGACTTTGGCTGTTCCTTTTAAAATTTCATCAGCATGTCATACTTATAGAGCTTATGAAGATGGGTGAACAATAAGTGCAGTCACTGTTGAATGCATCCCGGGACTTAACCGCAAAGCATACAAGGAATAATGAGGACATGAATCTATAAGAATAGCAAAGGGTAGAAAGAGAGACTGAGTGTTCCCTAGTGTGTTAAATAACATCATTTTGATACATTACCCTCAAACATCCTCAAACATAGTAAGCTGTTTCCCTTCAGGTTAAACAATATTGTTTTCAGGTGATTAACAGAGCAGTGGAATATAAAGAAACAGTGGGAAAGAAAATGTACATTTACTCTCCAGTCCATGCAGTCCAAATAGAGAAGTTAAATTGCAAAAACTGCTATTTTGGATCTACTGTTAAATGGTTTGGTGTAAGCAGACCTATGAAAGTTTTCACATGAAAGTTACCCGAAAGAGCAAAGACTGGTTTCTGAATGAGAAACAATAAAAAGTACTCAATAACGACTGAGGTTTTTAACAACAGCTTGTGTAAATGAAGGATAAACAGCGGTTGAAAATGTTCACGTAAACATAAGGTACTGTTTTGGGCTCATAAACCTAATTATTATATAAAATTTGTAGCAAATATAAGCAAGAACATTTTTCCTGGAGTAATATTATATTCTCTCCAGTTACAGCCAAGATACACAGGGCATAGTGGTTAGGGCATTCGCCCCGCGACCAGAAAGTCCGGGTTCGATTCCCAAGACCGCTAGGCACCGCTGAGGTACCCTGAGCAAGGTACGGCCCCACACACTGCTCCCCGGGCGCTGTGTTCCTGGCTGCCCCCTGCTACACTTGGCGAATGTGCTAAATGCAGAGGAAGAATGTTCACGCTGTGTGGTCACTTTCACTTTCATGAGAAAATGTTCAGGTGACGACAGGCTAGAATTTTTCAATCGCCATAAAATTCTACAAAAATCATGATCTTTTGGTATTTTAGAAGTTGTGTAGCATCTATAGCTTTAAATGCCCTAGGATATTTGTAGTACTATAGACAAATGCATGTTAGTGTGTGTATGTGCGTGTGTGTGTGTGTGTTCCTCACCTGTCCCCAAATAGTTCCTTCAGAGTTCTCCACTTGCTCCCAACGCAGTCTCTTCACACTCATGTGAGAGTCTGATTTCTGTGGAGACCGTGGAAGAGGAGGGGGCATGCATGGAGGGGGTAATGGTGGAGGTGGAGGGGGCTCCACAGGGGACACTTCTTGGTAGTGGGACTGAGGCTGTGGCTGAGGAGGAAGTTGAGGCTGAGGCTGAGTATCGTGGTGATGCTGATGATGTTGGTGATGCATCGGATGAGGACTTTGTCTGGCTTGGGTGGAATGGTGTCCTTGGTGGGATTGTTGTTGCTGCTGTTGCTGCTGCTGCTGTTGCTGCTGTTGCCGCTGTTGCTGCTCCTGTTGTTGTTGTGGCTGCTGTTGGGGTGGTGGTTGAGGTGGAGGATGAGGCTGGAAAGTGGAGAGTATCTGGTGGGGCTGGTGAGGTGGGTGAGGCTGGTGGATGATGTGGTACTGAGGGGCAGACTGCACAGGCTGGGTCTGATGGATATGGTGGATCTGATGGATATGATGAGGCTGTTGACCAGGTGGAGGAGGTTGTGTTGGTGGGTAGACTTGGTGGGTCTGGTGGATTTGGTGGGTCTGGTGGTGTTTTTGACTGGAGTGAACATGCTGAGGCTTGTTAGCCTGATGTAGTTGTTGCGACTGATGACTAGATTGGGATGTGGGCTGCGACAGGTCAATCTGATGTATTTGCCTGTCGGCTCTCTCCAACATTTCTATCCGCTCCATCCGTTCCATCCGTTCGATGCGTTCCAGGCGCTCCATCCTTTCTAGTCTGTCCAGCCTGTCCATGGAGCTGGAAAGGTGGCCTTGATGGTGAGTGTGGTGTACCTGTTGACCTTGATGCATGGGTTGAGGTTGCTGAATTTCATAGATATGCCGGTCAGACTGTCGTTCCATTCTTTCAATCCTGTCCAGTCTGTCCATGGAACTAGAGAGCTGAGCATGATGATTATAGTGAGTCTGATGGCTCTGATGCATTTGATGGCTCTGTTGAACCTGATGAGCCTGATGAACACGGTGACCATGCTGATCTTGGTTACTCTGTTGGGCTTGATGATGATGATGAATTTGATAGCCATGCTGAGGCTGTTGATTCAGATGAGTCTGGTGAACTTGGTGAGCCTGATGAGCCTGATGGTGCATTTGATACACCACTGATGATGGAGACAAGTCCGGTGAGGGCAGTGGAGGCAGGGATTGGTGCATCTGCTGTAAAGGGTGCTGGGTGAGGCTGCTGGGGGCTGTGGGCAGAACTGGTAGAGACTGGTGCTCCTGGAGAACCTGGTGGGCCATGAGTTCTTCACGAGTGGGAAGCACCTTGTGAATAGATTGCCGCTTGGTGGGTGGATTAGCCCTGGGAGGGGGAGGAGGAGGAGGTCCTGGGTGACGCCGGAAGGTGAGCTGTCGGGGCGCATGATCAGGAGTGAAGCCGACGGGAGGCGGAGGGTCGTTAAACTGGACCGGAGGTGGTGGGGGAGGCGTGAGAGGCGGAGGAGGGATGTGCTCAGAACTAGATGAATAGGTGAGTGAGCTTGCATCCTCACTGCTGCTGTGCATCTCGCTGGGACTGCTTAGCTCAGGAGGAATGTATGGGCCTTCGTCTTCCTCCTCATCTTCCTCCTCCACTTCTTCTTCCTCCTCATCCTGGAGGGTCATCTGCACCACATCCTGTTATCATCAAGCACGTGCGTATACAATTTTCAGTTCAACAACCAGTGTTTAATTATCTCCCTCAGAGTTAAACTGAATCCAATTTAACTATGCAGGTATGCATTTAACCATTCAAAACTGAGTTGAGCTTTCTCAGTAACAGCCTCAAAACAACAGCCACACTGTAATGGCCACTCTGTAACTTCAGGCACGGCTTGAGTGACATTCGGCCATTTGTTGATTTAAGTGAAAGAAGTACGCATCCTTTTGTTTTTGCACAAATACTGTTTATGTGCTGAACTTACTGGAATGGTGAAATATCTAAAATGTGCCGCATGCAAAAGTTATTGCACATGTATGCTTAAAATTAATGTTTCATTTTATTAATACATGTCAAATAAAAAGCAACAAAAAAACTTGTGGATTTAAATCAGCCTGAAAATGCCATATTGGTTTCATGTGTTCACTTATTTCCACCTAAAAAAACGTCTATGTCTGTAAATGTTGAATGATCAAGATACAAGCTTAGGGGTCTATTTGTCTATGTGTTTGAGGACAGTCGTTTTGTTTGAAGAGCTGTTTAATCATAAAAAAGTGTCATTTTTGTAACAAACAAAGGTGATATTAAACTTGATTGCATGGCTGATCTGAGATCAGGAGAGACTTACCTCCTCATAGTCATTCTCAGGAGATAGGAAGTCATCCACAGACAGCTGCTGGCCCAGCTGCTCAGTGAGGGCTTCCATGAACAGGTCTGTGTCTGCACTGCGGGGGGGACGGGAGAATGTATAGCGCTTCTTACGTATGGGTGGACTGGGTGGGTAGTCTGGAGGACTTGGCGGATAGTCTGGAGGAGATGGGGGTGAGAGTGGCGGGCTTTCCAAGCTCATGTAGGGGTTGGACTCCATATTCCCCTGAGACAAAAGTTCTGGAGGGTAGCAGGGACACTGAGGACTCGGCAACGGCTCAGACCAGGCGACAGGCTGAGGGGGTGGGGGCGGTGGAGGAGGAGGGGGAGGCTGGATCGATGTCACTATCTTGCGACTGCCTGTGGGAATATTTATTCATCGCATTAAGGGAATAGTAAGGAATGTTTGGCATCAAATAATAACAATAATAAGAATTATCATCATTATCATCATCATCATCACAATAATAATCATCATCACAATCAACCTGTTTACTTACAAAGCATTTTTCATACATATTACAGCTCAAAGTGTTTCACGATGAAGTATGTTTAAAAACTAAGGCTGGCGTACATAAATGACCAAAATAATAAAAAATTGGCTATAATATATAGGTTATAATGTATAATATGTTATAATAAACGAAAAGCAGAATTACAGGGTTAATAAAACGTGGCTGCAAATACAAATAAAGCAAATATAAAAAGATTTATTGTTCAAATGTTCCCTAAAGTGTGGATTAAATGTGTGAGCCTAATTGTGAAATGTAATGGAAACATCAATTAGGCTGTATAATCAGACCTTCTTCTTAAACTATGTGACGTGGTTGATGAGCCTCATATTTTACACACTTATTCTTTATTTGACATCACGACCTGGTTAGAATGCATGATAGAAAGGGGCCACTTTATTTAATGGTTTGTTTATGCAGCTTGCTAACTGGTAAAGTAAGTATTCTCCATTATTTATTAACTAAAGAGACTTCAGACAATGTATTTGCAGAGCATTTTTGTTGATGAAGAGTTATTTAATTTATAAAATCATCTGGTATTCTGAAAGGCAGATTTAGTGTACCTGAAGTAGCCCGTACAGAAGGAGAGGAGGAGCGAGCTCTGACGGACTGGCTGGATGAGTGGGAGTAGGCATCCAGCAGCGTTTCGGGAGCAGGAGGAGGGCGGCTCTTCAGGGATTTGGATCTCTTCCCTGCATACACGTTCTCCAGCTCAGCGTACACAGCAGACAGCTACAGAGAGCAAAGAGAATGAGTATGAGAGAAGGATACGAATTCAATAACAAAGCATTTCACAGAACAAGTTTTCTTATTAACTATGCAACAGAAGCATCAAACGGGTTTTAAGAAATTTTAGACCACTGACTTTTTCATAAATAAAGCAGAAAGAATACTGATTTAATTTCTATGCATTTTTTAAAAAAATCTCACATTAGTGAGGTTGTTGGGCGTCTCTGGTAGAGAGGTACCATCTCCAGACTGTCTTTCCCCAGGAGCCAGTCTCATAGGGGCCGCCTCCACGGGCTCAGCGCGGATTCCTCAAACAGAAAAACAACACTCAGTTAGCCATAACTGAAACACTCACTCACTTTCTGTAACCGCTTAATCCCCACTAGGGTCGCAGCCTATCCCGGAGTCAATAGACGTGAGGCAGGGACTCACCCTGGGCGGGTCGCCAGCCCACCGCAGGGTGCACATCATTCACTTACAGAGAAGAACATGCAAACTCCACACATACAGGATCCCAATCTGAACACCCAACCTTGGAGGCGTGAGGCACAGCACTACCCACTGCGCCACCATGGGGCCCTAACAGAAACACATTCGTTCTAAATAAAGTCAGTGATTGACCACACAGGTCTGATATTGTGTGTGAAATTGCTGTATAGTGGAATAAGTGCACAGTATTTTAGAGTGGTTGTGGTACCCATTCCCAGATGAGTGCCGATAACCAGGTCATCTGAGCTGCGGCCCCTCACACTGCTCCGGTAGGTGGTTCCTGTCACCTTCATAGAACTACTGCGCCGGTGGGGTTCTGGGGCAGGGTGCTCTTGCTCTGCCACTGGCACTTGTTGAAAATACACAGAAACATAAACACATCAAGAGACGAGTCAGAAAATGACTACACTGATGGTTATTAACTATCTAGTACAAGGTGGAGCTTATATACACTATATGGACTATTAGGTAATGGGATACACCTGTCTTTCAGGGTTTGGGCTAGGACCCTTTAAAGGGAAATAAAGGGAAATCTTAATGCTTCAGCAACACCATGCTTTAAACTTTGTGGACACAGTTTGAGAAATGCCTTTGTCTATTCCAGCATGACTGTGGCCCAGAGCACAAAGAAAGGTCCACAAAGACATGGCTGGTTGAGTTTGGTTTGAAAGAACTTGACTGGCCTGCAGAGAGCCCTGAACTCAACCCCATCCAGCACCTTTGGGATGAACTGGAACGGAGACTGTGATCCAGACCTTCTCATCCAACATCAGTGTCTGACCTCATGAATGCTCTACAGAATGAATGCACACAAATTCTCACAGAAACTCAGAAATCTTGTGGAAAGTCTTCCAAGAAGAGTGGAAGCTGTTATATTATAGTCTATATATATGAATGCAATGTAATTAAAGTCCCTGTTGGTGCATTGGTCAAGTATCCCAATAAGTTTGTCCATATAGTGTAGCTCAAACGCTTGACTGAACTGGTTAGGAACACCTGTTTCCAAAAATGTAAGCAATGCATATAAACATGCAGAGACTCACATGAACAAACATACACAGGGTGTGACTCACGTGTGACTTTATAGCCAAGGAAGCGAGAAATCTTGCTCTGGCAGTGTTCCTGCTCCTCGTAGGTCAGAAGCTGGTAAATAAACTGCCAGATCACCTGCTTAGCTGGAGTATCCAGCACAGGGAACACGTCCACGATCAGAGTATCCACATTCCTGCAAACCAGAGGCTCAAAACACTCACTTTCTCTACATCACCTTAGGCTTATTCTTACACACCTTTGAAAAACATAGGGACTGAGTGGCCATGCATTTAAAATAAATGCCAACAAAATATCAAATACAACAACAATCTAAATTAAATTCAGATCTTTTGAAAATTCACAGGAACTCAACAGTACAACCCATTACAACGGGCTCTTTTGGCTAATGGTTTACAAGCGCAAGTCAATTAACGGCTAATTTTAGCATCTAAATTACTCATTTTGTTAAGTAATGCAATCGCTAAATGCCACCATCATGCTTACAATTTAATAAAGTCGTCTACAAAGAAACAAAGAAAAGAAATCATAGATTTCTGCCATGAATGCACTTGAATGTAATAGAATATATAATACTGCAAATTACAATTGAAAGCATTATTGGTAATGGTTACTATTGATTACATTAGTAATGGAAAAACCAAAATCTTATTTTCTGAGCAAATATTACTTAATACATACCAATAAAACCAATAAAAACCAATAAATAAAATACCAATAAAAACAAAAAAAGTACTATGAATTTTTCGACTTTTAATCATATGTAGCTTGTAAAATACATTTGACACATTATTTACTTTGTTTGTCAACATGAATCCCCTAGAAAAGTCTAACTGGTAAGTATCCTGTAGCAGGATATAGGGTACTGTAGAGCTAACGGGCAGTCTGACTCACCTGTGCTGGAAAAAGGCCTCTAGTGCCTTGCAGATGGTGTATCTCTCCTGCAGGGTCAAAAGGTGCTCCAGCTGCTGGCTGAAGGTGCGGCCCTGCACGCGGATGCTGGGCGGCAGGATCTCAGCCACCCACTGTAGCGAGCTGAGGACAGGAGAGCGCGTGCGCGGAGACGCCTCCAGAGGTTCAGGTTCGGACAGCGTGAAGGTCGGTGGCCCGTCCTCAACCACCAGTGAGGGCATGGCCCCGCTGCCCTGCAGCATCGACACCACCTTCTCATGGGAGCAACTCCTGAGATGACACAAGCACAGAACAGCTTTTAACCAGAGTTTTAACACAAACTTGCCTTTGTGTTCCACTCATAGTCATCAGTCATCGTGAAGCACCCTTGTGAAGAGCAAGAACAATAATTAGGTCAGGGACCCATAAATTACTCAGTAATGAATAATAATACATGGATAATGTGTGTGTGTGCGTGTGTGTGTGCGCGTGTGCGTGTGTAGACAGTGAGAGAAAGAAAGAGATTATATAAAAAATCATTAACTTTAATGCATTAATATGATTTTTATTTATAGATTTATAACAAAATGGTTTCCCAATGAAAAAGGAGGCTACTCCTTAAAAAAGTAATGTACCCCTCACCTCATGTCCAGCCCGTTGAGAAAAAGTATGCGATCTCCAGGTTTGAGGCCTGCTTTCTCAGCTGGGCTACCTGAAGGAGGTCAATCACAGTGGTAGTAAACGCAAACCAGGTGAAGATTAAATTTGATACAAATCAAAAGCTCCGGCAGAGACTGGCATTCCTGTTGCTGTGGACTAGAGACTTTCCTCATTCAGATTCCAATAAAAACTCTCTCTACTGACTCTTAATTGTGCCTACACAGACCACCAATCTATTCAGCAGTGATTAGATCTGTACCCAAAGGCCTTCTATTGTTAGTTTTCCTAATAGAGACCCTCTTTCTCGTTCTCTCTAGGTCGACCATAGGGAGATTGGCTCCTCTTTTGTGTTTTGGGTCCTCCTGAGGTTTCCTCCTCCAACTTTAGAGAGTTTTTCCTCGCCTCTGTAGCCCATGGCTTGCTCACTAGAGGCTTAGACCTGGATTCTGTAAAGCTGCATAGTGACAACATTAGTTGTAAAAAGTGCCATATAAATAAAATTGAACAGTTTGATTGAACTGTAGAGTTTTAAAATTGAAATAAATTCTACTAAAACATCTGGAAACAATATCCATGCGTTCACTGTAGGAGAAGAAATCAATGGTAAGATGATTTCTTTAAAAGACTAGGCAGGCAAAATATTAATTTATCAAATTCAATCCTAGTTGTAGTCTGTTTTGCTTTAGAACTGAAGATGTGAGACTAAAATTGCTAACGAAGTCAACAGCCAAATTATTTCTATCAAAGCTTCCTCCAACCCTCTCAAATCAGATTCAACTCGTTGATAAGGCAGGCAGACTTGAGGTTTAGGACCCCAAGTATATTAATTCCAAGCAATAAAAAACAGATTTTTAACATAGTGGTACTTTCATATTCAATACCAGGAGTAACAGCGTTGACCTACAATCTATTTTTGTTTCGCACAGAATCTGGTCAAAGATCTAATGTTGTCAAAGCCCTAAAGTTGTCCAAATGGACTGCTAAAAGATGTGAAGTTTGGTTAATTTTCAAGCTCACAGTAAGTCATACTGTGTTCTAAACCACAGCGAAAAGTCTGCACCACCTTAATGAGAGTTTTGAAGATGAATTTATAGAAAGGATATGACTATTTTCCTTTACCAGGCTCTCGGATCCATTTCTGAACTAAAGAACCAAAATCTGGACCACAGACTGGAGTCAGGGGTGTGGAACTCCAGTCCTGGAGGACCGTTTTGGTGATCTCCCTGCTCAGAAACACCTGGTTCACCAGTTGAGTGTCAGGTTTAATGAATGTGTTTGAGGAGGAGAACCATCAAACTGTGCTGGACCCTCCGGAGTTTGACATCCCTGGACTATGTCTTGGCTGAACAACTACATGTGGAGTAAATGGAAAAGTGTTTAAATCAGAGTTTTCGAATAACAACTCCTTTATTGGAGCTTTAATGGAGTTTTATTCCTTTAAAGGAGGGCTGGCAAACAACAGCATGGTGTCTCAGCATGAGAGCATTGCACATTTCCTGTTGACATTACTTTTTTCTCTCTCTCGCACTTGGCTGCTTTTTTGAAGGCTGGTTGTAGGAAGTAGAAATCAGGAAGGATTAACATTTGACGAACACTGAATTCCACCACCTGTGTTCCTCTGACTCAGCCATGGAGTGGGTGACTGCTCCAGGGTTTCTACTACGTTCACACACACACTGACTAAAGAATGGCAGGAATGGTTTAGTGGATTTAGTGGAGCACCCCCGAACGAACACACACACACGCACGCACACACGCACACACACACACAGGCATCCCTGCCACTGCTGCCTTCCCTTGCCACAAAAAAAGTTCGTTAAAATAAGTGGCCCCTATAAGATTAGTCAGATAAAAGACCACCAGATGAATCATGAGCAACACACAGAGTTCTTACCTGAAGCCATTCAAACTGAGTAAAACATTCAACCTCTATTCAAATGAATCACACTGTATCCTCTACCATCCGTGTCTTTGACCGCTAACCGTGTGTATAGTTCTGTGAGATGTGATTGCTTTGATTGACAGCCCTGCTGTGAGTGATATGAATATTTAATGTCACGCCCACACAATTCACCCACAATTAAAAAGTCCTTCACTAATGGCCACCTGAATATTTTAAATGTCACACTTTCACAAAAGCTTCGAAAATGTAGCAAGACTTGGCCTAAATGTCAGTCCAGCATTACACCAGCCCTGCTTGTTCTCCACAGGCAAGCTAGCCAGTCTACAGGATAATGTGGGAAACTGCTTGTTGTTCTAATCTGTGTGCTGAATCATTTAACGTTGTTTTACGAACTTCAGTTGAGAGAAAGATGTGGTAAAATAATTCACACACTGAGCATCTGAACAGGTGACCTTTTATACCACTAAGACTGGAGGGATTATATAGAGGGGAAAAATAGTGGAACTGTGAAATAAAGTGGAAGATAGTTAAGATAATGGAGACGGATGGTAAAGAACACGAAGAATATAAGCTTTGGCTTGGTCCTGTTATGGAATTTTCCCGTTTTTCCCAATTCAAGACTCAAGATCAGAGACTTTGTAATCAACAATGTATTGTATTTGCCAGGCAAATAGAGCAGATCTGTTATCAGTGCATCCAGGAATGCTCTGAGAAGAGAGTGCTGTACAAGACAAGTTACATGGGTTTTTATTGTCATTCCAGCACGATGTCATGATGTCACTTCGGCCTTGGTTTCTGATCAGAGATCAGTGGAATTTACTCTTGCGTACGAGACGCTCAGGAAATGAACTCTTCCTACCAGATGAGTTTTGGTCCTATTTTCACACCTGTCTCGTCTGTATCTATTTTAGTTTAGCTTTGTCTCCAAACTCTCTAAACTACATCTTACAGACACCCATGTCTTAAATGGTAGTACACAATGTTCTTATGGCCTTGCAGCTGGTGGCCTAGTGGTTAGGGCTTTCGCCCTGTGATCAGGAAGTCGTGGGTTCGATTCTCAAGACCACTAGGCACCTTTGAGGTATCATTCCCACACACTGCTCCCCGGGCGCTGTGCTCGTAGCTGCCCCCTGCTTCTCTTGGTGAATGGGTTAAATGCAGAGGAAGTATTTCGTGCTGTGGTGTGTTCACGCATGGCCAGATTGTCACTTTCACTTTTTCAGTAAACAACCCCATTTTGCATCAGGATGGAAGGACAAACACTCAGAGAGAAGAGAATACATCATACTGATTATATGTGGAGAATAAAACACTACAAACTACAGGATAAACTACTGCAAACAGATTAACTAATAAATGTTCCCCCCACAGGTCCAACCATACCTGGGATGACCGAGTCGATCCAAACTGGTGCATGGCCACGCAGAGTGAAACCAAAGCTCTGGTTCCCTTTGTAGACCCGCACTGTCCTATAAGAAGGCAAACAGAATGATACGTCCTCAGTTATACACTCAGAATGTACTTGGCACCATTCTTGCCGGACACATGAGGGAAACAGTCACACACAGACATTTCTGCCTTTAGAAAATGTCCCTCCTCACTGCAACCGTGCTACTTCAGTAATTCCTGAAACCACCATTCCATTCCATTCATTGGGGAGACATGTTTATCCAAAAGCAGTTTAAGGAAACACTTAAGTTTCAGGAAAGTGTGAAAACTACAGGAGAGTATGTTCAGGAGTACATTTAGGAGGATTTTGAAGAAGGTAGTAGCCTAGTGAGTAAGACTCTTGCCTGTGAACCTGCTGACCACGAAGTTCAAACCCTCACTTTCTACCACGGTGTCACTGAGCAAGACGCTCAACCCTCAGGTTAATGGACTGTCCCTGTAACTAATGATTGTAGGTCACTCTGGACAAGGATGCCCACCAAATGCTGTAAATGTAAATATAGAATAATTCTGTTGATCCATTCGTCTTTGGCAGCTCATTCCACCAGCAGGGACCCAGGGATGAGACTCTGCACTCTGGGTTTACCTTGTGTTTAGGGATGGCAAAGCCAAACAATGTTCCTTGGAGGTGTAGAGCATATGACATTTGGTAACTGCTGGGTACATTTGTATTAGCTCCATTAGTCCAGACCACAGCAGGAAGGGACAAATTGTTGCATTTAATTCTGGTTTCTGTTCACAATGACAAATGAGTTTATGACCTACATTTGGTGACAACAAATATCCACAACTTTCTGAACGGTGCCAGTGTACCACCATGATTTTGGTGCACAGCTGGGTGAAATCCCTGCAATGTTGGCTCGAGTTAACATGCAGGATCGGGAATGGATAACTTTCACACGCGGTAGGCACAGCTTTCACTTTCAGCCAAACGTGCTGAGCTCTCTGGGCAAATGGCCCTGAGCCTGGAAAAAGCTTGAGGGTGAAAATGCATTGCAGTGAGCATTTAGAAACCTTTGAGCCTCCTTCTGTCTTCCCTTCAGCCTTTCAATTAACTTCAAGCCTTTTGTTTTGAGAACCGAACTGTATTACACTGAACAGTTCTGATTATGATTATTTATTTACCTTTACATTTTCTATGTGGGTAATACATGATGAAACATTTTGTTTCTTATTTTATGGTTATGTCCTTTGCTAATGAAATAAAGCCTTTTTGCATTTAATGTTAAGTGATGGACATTTGCCAACATTTATGAGGTAAATAGGCTCTATTTGCATGAAGTCTTCTGTGAAATATAGTGTCAATTAACGTGCAAACAAACAACCATGAGTTGACTGGGTGGTGGTGGCCTAGTGGTAGGATACTTGCCTGTAGACCAAGAGGTCATGGGTTCGAATCCTACCTCCAGCACAC
>JBBPDC010000028.1:10863673-10877554 GCA_037974485.1 Hemigrammopetersius urotaenia
ACACACACACACACACACACACACACACACACACACACACACACACACACACACACACACACACACACACACGTGCACTCCTTAAACCGAGTTTGGAAGTGCAAGAACAATAGGGTTGACAGTATAGGTCATATATTAAGAGGCAGCCACCAAGCAGAACCAAAAGGGGCTCTTAGAGCGCACAAAGACTACTGTTTATCAATGGGTGGGTATTCAAGCAATTGCCTCTGGGATTAACAAAATGTGTGATTCTGACTAAAACTTAACTTAAATGTAAACACATCAGTAATCAGTCTGAAAGTTGACCAAATTCCAAAAATGTTACTGTCTTTATGACAGTGTTAATGTTAGCAACTTCTAATTAATGAAGCTACCATTCAATTTTAAACAAATGGATAAACATACGATGGCCAGTTTAACGGCCTCTGACTGTCAGAGGTTGTAATATTTGTGTAAAGAAACAGAAATAAGAAAGCTGATTTTGCTTAGCACTGTGATAATGCATATTCCAAAATAAACAGAATTATGCCCATAGACAGTATTATTCTTTCTTATCGCACTTCATGTAATACTACTTTGTTTTGTTCATGCATTATCGTGTAATTTGTTTTGGAGTAAAATATCCTCTGCTTCAATAAATCCAGTGTACGGGATGCAAGTCAATGCTTAGGGCACACTAAAGATGAAGAGTGTGCACAGCTTATAAAGAGTCTATGAGCAACACTATTCTCCATGAAATAAAATGAGCTGTCTTGCTTTCATACTGCACTCCACCAGAACAGCTCTTTCCCTCCATCCCTCTCTCTCCACATCTGTGTTTCATGTAGAGCAGAGAGTGATGTCTGAAAAAGTGACTGTGCCATGAAAAGGCACAGGCTGATTTTGCAGCAGGGGGGCTCTCCCCACACCTCAGGATTAGAATGTTCTAGGACTCTCTGCAGGCAGAAGACAAAACAGAAAGAAGCATTATTCTGGTAAAGCAGCGCCAAGGCAAATGGATTTTAGCAAAAGGAACCAGATTAAGAAAAGGTTTGTGTAAGACGTGCAACTGAAACACGAAATCAGTGCTTAGCCTGAGAGCTACCCAGGAAGCAGGAATCAAGTCAATCTAAATCTCAAATGGAGTGATGTGTGAAGTTTAGGAATTGTGTGATATTACAGTACACAACAACAGAGCTATGTCCGTGTCCACTTTGTCAGTGAAGCGGTCTTATATTAATAACTCCTAAAAGTCTCTGAAAAATACTATAAAATACAAAATTCTCCCCAAATGGAGATGGTCAGTCAAGATGTGTTTGGTGTGTAAAGTAGGTTTCTTTACTTTTAGGCCTCGTCCACACGGACGTTTGAATCTTGGATATGCTTTGAACGCCATAGCGTTTTTGTTGCATTTTCTATCTGCGCTTGATTGGCTTCTGTGAGGCGTTAGACTGGCGTTCGTCTGACACTGTTAACCTCCAGCCTGCAGTTTCGTGTATTCACCTGTGGGGGCAGTAATTATTCTCTCCAGATTGTTTACATGTTGGACATCTTGATTTGTAGGTTTTTTTTTTTGTTAAAACTTACAATCGACATTACTGTTTTAAAAATCCTCCTGATATGGGACCGTAGCCTGGAGAGGAACCAACATCGTTGCTGATATTGGATTCAGCCTCTTGCTGCACAACGTCAGGTCAAATGGACGTTTTTGTGCTTTTTGAAGACATTCGAAGATTTCTTCTTTAACACTCGCATGTCAGGATCTACTTTTGACTGGTACAAGAGAACATTACACGGCACTCAACAAACATTTGTCAAGGATCCCAGAACACTTGAATCATGCGACATATTTGCTCTTCCAGAACGCCAACCGAACGCTATGTCAACGCAATAGCTGCGTTTTTTGACGCCACACGAATGCGCAGCTGACCGAGCTCACCTGGAGCCACGAACACCCGAAAAACGCCTGAATCAGAAGTCTGTGTGGACGAGGCCTAACAGTGTAGATATAACACTAATTCAATAGAATAGAATATCTTCCATTACTTGTTAGCAAGAAGCCTGTTTTAAGCACTCATTTTAATCGAAACATTTCTTTTCATTGTAATTCTAAAACCTTTGATGAAAGGGGAAAACCGAATAAACGAGATGGATTTTTATGAGTATCTAATGATTTTGTAGCTCCAGTTTTAGTGACACGATTTAGTGACACAATTCTTTGTCTGCAGTGATTTGCCATCCACAGGCTATGAAATCGCTTTTTTAAGGACTTAAGGACATTTCTTTGTTAAAAAAAAAATCATTTTAAAACACTGCAAATAAACTTGATTTGCCTTTTCAGTATGATCAAGTTCCATTAGCCTTGTTATATATGTCGACCAAGCACAGTTTTACTGCATGCATGTCACATGACATCACGCAGTGCAGCATGTGGGCAGGATTCTTCATCCTATTCATGAATGGCCTACACAAGAACTCCTCAGGCTGATTCATATTTAAGACAGATTTCCTTATGACAGCGATGCTGGCACTCTCCAATAAATGCAGCTGCTAGGTGGATTTCTTGCTACAACCCACATGCAGTTCTTTCTAATCTCCATCAGCTCAGCCAGAAACATCCTCAGTCTACGTGACCTGAAGGGCATTTCCTTTACAAATCAGCCAGCATGTTCACACCTCGGCAAGTGCTGCGTGCCTCGCTAGGCCAGAGAGTCCAGCAGGACATCAGACGGTTTAGCACCAGGTCACACCTCAAGTCTTCCACAAATAGACCCAAATCTAAGAAAAGCAACAAGTCCATCTTTACTGCCACCTACAGGCTCCAGTAGAAATAATAACCTTTCAGCTCTACTACCAACTCAACACAGAGATGCTCAAAGTCTGAAAAAGTCAGATGACATTCTGCTGAATGCATAATCTTATAATCTCAAACTATCAACACCTTAGGTGTAAAATATTTTTTCTGATGGTTATCTGACAGTGATTAAAAGTTTTTGTGTAATTTGTGGGACATTGTTTTATGATATTGTGATGAGGATACACGTCTGTAGGCCACTTGTTTAACCTTTGCTAGAGTACGAATCCACTGCAAAATGTTGCAAAATCCACTGAAAAAAGGGGCATGTCACCGCTAATATACGCCTTAACTTTAGTGGTCTAACAACACGCTTGATGTCTGTGCAGCTTTACTTTGAGCTTCAGGAGGTTTGGAAATTTCACTCTGTTTGTTCCTATACCTAAATCTACATTCCATCACTTTAGGCCCCATCATTTTGTCTTGTCGGTTTTTGACATCAAACCAAATAAAGTTCAGACATGCAGACTTAAACGGCAAAACTTTTAAAAAGATTGTCTTAGGCATCATGTGGCGTGTTTGTAATAATTTCATGTAATAGCTTTATGTAAAGTAGCTTTTAGAGATCTTAACTGCTTCAGCTGTGTGGTTTCTGTCACTACCGCTGTAAATAATTCTTTCTCAGGAACGTACACTAGATTTCAGAATTTCACTTTAATCAGTTACCTTTGAAAAACCACACCCCCTTCACAGCAAGCCTGTTCTTCATCCTGAACCATTTGTCTCGCAGGGGTTTACATTTTCAACTACTTCTCGCTCTGCATTGCAATTTCACTTGCAAAATTAGCTTGGCTTGCTTCCAAAGAGCAGAGAGAGCCCTCACCCTCAGCAGAGTGAGAGGAGTGACATATCAGCCAAAACTATCACCTGTGCTCCGGCTGGACCTGATCGTTGCCAAAACCTGTGTGGCAGATCTTTCCTATAGCTACGGTAGCAATCTTTCGATCTTCAACGCAAAGTAAATTAGTATGTAAGTGTTCAAGGGCAGCCAGCACCGCAGTGTGTAGGAACAGTTCCTTGCTAAAGTGGTGTTGCTAGCAGTCCTGGGATTCAAACCCACAACCTTCTGATCGCAAGGGCAACTTACTAACCACTAGGCCACCGGCTGCCCGAGGAGGCCTTCTTAACAAAATCCTCAGATTCAGTTACACCAATCAGAAGACTTGTCACAATGCCATGAAAGGTCAAATCCTAAGTACTTTTATCTAATAAAATCCTGTCAGTAAAAGTTCAGAACATTTACTAAACTCCTCAAACGTTTCAGTTTTTGTAAAAAAAAAAACTGAATAAACAATATACAGTGTATCCCCGTGAAGTCGAGTTTGCGGCCTCAGTGGATTTGTTCTAAGCACTTAAGTAATAATTGCTCACAGAGACTTTCGCAAATTCGTGGAAACCACAAATATCCTCAGCATTTTTTTTGTTTCATGGCAATGTATCATTTTTCATGCATTTTAGTGCAAAATTCTTAAGATTTTTTTATTCTTTTAGTACTGTTGAGAGAACACAAAGAAAGTGCGTCTTGGGATGGTTAAATACCGCTGTACTCAGATGCGGGAGGTTTGAAAGTAGCCAATCTGAGAGCATTATTCATTTCTCCCTACTGCTGATTGGCTGCTGCTTTGTGACACATCTTTGGCAGGTGCAGTCCAGCATTCCCGCATCCCGTGTGTAGTTATCTTTACATTTTACTAGGGCTGTTAAAAATATTGCGTTAACTATTTGCATTAATTTATTTTCTATAACGCTTTAAAATAAATTGATCACGCGATTAATTTGAAAATTTAACGCCCCTCTGCATTGCAGTACCACACAATCAGTGGGGGCAGTATTGCACTACATCGGCAACCAGCATGCCAGAAGAAGAAGCCACTTCATCTGGCCAATGCTGCTGCTCAGTCAAGCTAGCGATGGAAGATAAACACACGCTGTTAAATTAACAATTTCGCTTTAAGTTACTACCAGAGGGGGGTTTGGACCAGACAAGGGTAATATGTGTGCTTTTCAAAAGTGAATTCAATTACCACCGAAGCACTACATCACCATCATATAACCTCAAGTCGAAGCATCCCGGTGTGGCAGAGACAGCGGACGGATTTGCCGACAGTTGAAGGAGTTTGGAGCGAGAGCCGGGCCTTTAGTTAGGCTTTGTCCTTTAATTCAAGTTATTTAAAGCTTAAAGTTTTTGTCTTAACATTGAGATTCTTTCAGGTTATGCATTTTCTATTCAAAAGTAAGTTTTGATTTTATCTCACAGCTTTTAAAAATGTGACAGAGTTGGGGAAAAAACAAATAAACAAAGTCTTCTTTGTAAAATTGATGACTGAGTGTGTTCACTATATATTATATATTGGGTTGACATAGAATTGCGATTAATCGCGATTAATTTTTTCCAGATTTGCGATTAACTAGTTAATTTTAATCAATCACTTTACAGTCTTACATTTTACCTTTACATTTTTTAAGGGTAATGTATTAATCTGAGTGTAAAATGAAATTAAAGTGTTTGATGGGGGCATATTTAGGTTTTGGACTATAAAAATAAGCATTTACACAAATTCACAAGCTCTTGAAATGTAACCCCTGCGAATTTCAGAGGTCAACTGTATATTTTGTCAACTTATATATTGTTTACCTAACTGAGATGCGGAACTGAAAACGTGAATTAAGAAAACTTTGGAGTTTGAAAGTGTCCTCTAGTGTCCACAAGCTTAGTTAACTCAGGAAAAGCTGTGTAAAAAATTGCCAGTCTTGTACATGAGCAAACATCACAATACAACAGTACAATATGCAAACCAGCTGTTTAGGTTGCCATTTGGTTTTGAATAGTGATTTTGCAGAAAAATACTAGTAGAGCCTTGTTGAGCATCTACGACAAATCTTGAAACGTCTCACTGTTTTATACATTATAATCTAAAGTTGCTCTTGAGATGTCCGGGTTATTCATGTTTAACTTTCATTTAGACCAGGATGCCCTCAATTAGAAAGAGGTCATGAGAACACTAAAATTAACTCAGAGAAGGAGGGTTTGCAGATCAAGGACACGCTACTCAAAGGAGTGAATGATGAGTGAGATGAGCAACTTATTAAAGCAAAACCTCAGTTGTCTTTTTGTCCATGAACTGGGTGCAGAGTGGTGACTCATAAAAACATCACAAAGCGATTCTTTGAAGATCAGATAAATCAAACTGTGCAATGATAATAAGGGAATAGAACAGTGGAAAGAGAAGGTCTATCCAAGAAATGAATAAACATAATGTACAGTTTAGAAAGAAATGAACAAAAGCTTAACATGTCAGTATTATATAACTGCTCATTCATCACATCACAGTTTTCACTGTTAACTGGAACATGCAGCTCACAGTTCTACCAGTATAACTGATATAAAGCTATACCAGCACTTGTCAGCCCTCACGATCCTCTTAGACCCACATACTGTACACTATAATAGCATATTTTACTAGTAGTTTTAACCAACTTTGCTTATTTTTGAACCAAATAAAATTTTACCCAAGTAACTAAAGTATATGGAATGTACCCAAGAATAAATATATCCAAGTGTAATACATTCCTTGCAAATATTACAGAATATTTATAACTTCAATGTGTAGACTTTAACTTTAATTAATCAACGATTATTATATTTAGTCACAGATTTGAGCTTAAGTAAACTGTTCATTCTTAAGTAAGTTAACTGGGTAAAAAGTGAGGCATTATTTTTATCAAATAAACTCAAGATTTAAAGGGGACAGGGCATGCAGCCCATTTCTTTGCTCTATCCCAGCTCAGTGCCAGGCATACAGTGCAGTCGATTGCTGGGTTTAGGTATGTCGGGACACGGAGTAGAGCACAAATATTGACCACCTTGAAGCACCCAAGGTATTCGGTACCCAAGGAGGTAGTTTATTAAGTATCATCAACACTATTTTAAAGTGTTGACAGATACCACAGACGCATTTCTTCACAAGCACGGACAAAATTGAAAAAGAAACGTCAGAAAATGATTTCAGCAGATTCCTCTTACCTAAAGTGCTTGGAGAAGCTCTTGTCCCTCCCCATTGCTTCTGAGCTGACCACTCCACTCAGTCAACTCAGCTTAGTCCGCACATGTGGGTCTCCATCAACAATCAATTAGTGAGCAAAAACATGGGATGACGAGTCAGATGTTGAGTGCCCATCTCACTGCAGGTTTTGGCAGACAGCACCATTTCGAAACAAAAATTAGCAACAGGAAAGTTCTTGAAGCTTTGGCCTCAGGTGAAGTCAACTTTGACCCATATTTAATCTCAGCCTGTCCATATCTCGCTCCTTGGGGGGGTTCAGGATTTGCTGTTAGTCTCCAGCCATCGGCTTCCACCCACAGAGGATCAGCACAGAGGTGTGTTTGCGACTGCCTTGGAGGTGGAGAGAGAGAGAAAAGAAAGGAGCAGAGGAGAGCCAGAGAGGAGGGAGAGAGGAACGTGAGGAGCAATGGGAACTCCCTCCGGAATTTCGCAGGCAGGTCAGCACGTGGGAGAGCCGATAAACAGGAAAAAAAGAAAAAAAGGATAAGAGAATGACGGACAGCTGTCGCTGAAAACGTCCCACACACTTCACACAGCAGATGTCGTCCTTGACTCCTTCCCATGCCAGGTGATGTGAGACAAGCACCACTTTAAAGCTTCCTCAGCAAGTCGAGCCAAAGCAATGAAAGATCATTCAGTTCTCCACAATTATTACAGAAGCTGCATCAGAAAGTTAAAGGTAAAATCCCTTTCCATGAATCTGCGGTCTGCGTGTGAAACTCCATAACTTAAGCTTCCATAAGTTGAGATGAGCATTTTGTTCAAACTTCTAGTGCGTCATGAACCTAAAAGCATTTATTAAAAGAAGTAGGCTGCTTAAAAATAGAGAGCACCCGGAGGGAGAGCTGTGCACATTTGCAGGGACAGAGCAGAACACAGCTGGTCACGTTTTTAAGCGAGCTAGAGGACGGCTGACATGAAGCGATAAAGTTCCAATCATTGACCTAAATGGCTGAATGAGGACCACTGGGCCATTGCTCAATTCAGTTCTCTTTATAAAATGCTTTTCACATCCGACAGTCCCAAGTAAAAGAAATTTATGTGGAGAACTCCATGATTAGTTCGCCAAGGATGACAGTGGCAGGAAAAAACTACTGAGAAGAAACAAAAGGAATCAGAACTTAAAAGGAGCCCCCATGTTTCCCTCCTTTTGGCCACAGGGAGGACTGGTGGATTCAGAAGTAACTCAAATATGGTTTCACTGAAATTACTTAAGTTTCAAACTTGAATGAACATCAGAATGATGGTGAGTGAGTTCAGGATGGAAGACGACAACTCACACTAGATGAAGACGACAACTCACTCAAATAGTTTCCTTTAATTAAGAAAACACTGTTATTGTAAAACACTTTTCAGGCAATTTTAGCATAGATCCAGCAAAGAGCCATGCTTCAGAACACGGCTGGTAATAAACCTGTAACATTTCATGAATATATGTTTTCTAAAACATGAGATGTTTTGGTTCTGAATGTAGTGAAACACTGATTTGGAGAAAAACAGTTTGAAGAATGGGCTTCAGAACTAGTGAGATATGGATCATCTATAAGAACGTTGTAATTAATACAAAATTTTCATGTTTCTTTATTAATTTCTTTTTCTATACATATTTAATAAAATATGTAGATTGTACAAGACAGCTTTACAGTGTTATGAAAGTGCTGAATGCTGAGTGTGGGCGGAGCCAAGTTTTGACGAAGGCTGCAAAAGTGCATGTCATTTATTTTGACATTTATTCACAGGTTAAGTGAAAACATGTTTAGATGTGCCTTAGATGCATCCAGAAATCTGAAAAAATGTGTGACAGACCCAGAATAAACATCTGTACACTATAATCATGCTGATTCCTTTACAGTAAAAAAGCCATGTAGCTCTCCAGCTCCACCACTGCTGCCACCTGTGAATCAATGGAGAGGTTATGATATGGCAGCAACAATATCGGAACATGGCAAGTAAGAATGAGTACAATTTCAAGAAACAGATTAGGGGTTGTGGCAGGAATCGCTAGTCTATTGGTAAGAGGATGTACTTGATTTTTTGACTATTCGTTGAAATCTCTGGAACATCCAGAGCTTTTTTTGGAAAATTCTTTGAGGCTAGTCTTGACAGAATGCCTTGGCGGTATAATAGTCTCTTCAAGAGCCATTCTGCAGATGGGCCCTGTGTAGCTTGCAATAAAGCTGTTAAAACCCCAGGGAGCTACAAAAAAAAAGAAACCAATGTACTGATAAAAGCAATGAGCATCTACAGTGACAGGGGAATGAAATAAACACTCCGCCCTGATAAAAACAGACCACAGAGCAGTTATGTAAGATGACCATGAGGGGTTAAAAAATGAAAAAGTGGATGAGGAGCATGAATCTAGGTATTTGGAGCAGGCTGCTCTACTTCCCAGTTTGCTTCATTTGAAGGTAGCAGAGTGTCGGAGGAGCTTTATAAGGTGATCCATTTCTGCAAAGTTTCTAAACAAACTACCTCCGTGACATTATGTTGTCGTCAACCCCCTTCGTGAGGACGAGATGCATGCAATAAAAACTTAATGAGAAATAATGTTTTATTAATGAGACAAAACATGTCTAATTCCTCTCCGGTTGCCACAGGCTAAGGCTCACACCACTCCAATTGTGTAACTCAGCCAAAGCCTGGAGCAGCAAAACACCTCCAAATCTCCTGACACCCAACCTAATCAGTAGCTATCAGACCTAGACAGTTACATCTAGTTGAGAAAAACTGGGGCTCTGATTGCAGAGCATTTAAAGGGGAAAAAAGAGGCTCTTCTGAAATAACGTAATGTGTGTCTGTAGAAAAAGGTACAGTACAAAGAAGTACTGTACTGTACTCCCGAGACCCGGCTCATACATGTATGTCCTTTATAGTGGACATTTTGTTCACATGTATCTTCCTTAAGTATTTAGAGATTTTTTGAACCAAAGCTCAGTGAAATGATGCAAAGTCTTTGACGCTGTATGTTTATGGGTTTGGTCCATAATCCTGATCTGTTTGTTCCTTATGTTGTTCTAGTTTTGTTTCTTTTAATTGTTTGCTTTTCTTGTTTTACTTGTTTCCAAATTGGTCTTTTAACACTAGACTCAATTGATCATCACATCTACATCATAAATGTGCTACTGAATTAAAAACCTGTGTCATCGCAAGAGACAGGACGAATCCAGGTTGCTTAAAGGCTAGAGCAAACTTCAGGCATGGCTCAGCTTGTAATTTAACTGCTCTGATGCAGTGGAAAATGAAACTTCCTGCAAAATGAGGCTTTGTATTTTACCCCCCTAGAGTTTCTTTGATTAATACACCAACATGTAAGCATATTTAAATCAGTTGCACCTGTCACTCACTCACAATCAAAATAGTAATCACTTTAGACTTCAAATATAATTCTATCATACTTTTTGGGATTCCTATGTTGACTTTATTGAAGTAAGTGAAAGTGAACATTCTGTCATATGTGAACACACCACAGCACACAGTGTGAACAGCACGAAATTCTCTGTATTTAACCCATTCACCAAGTGAAGCAGTGGGCAGCCAGGAACACAGCGCCCGGGGAGCAGAATGTGGGGACGGTACTTTGCTCAAGGTGCTTAGCAGTCGTGGGAATCGAAGCCACGAGTTCCTGATCACAGGGCAAACACCTTGACCACTAGGCCACAACCTAGTGGTTTATAATTTAAACAGTTTTTATGTACTCCATTGTATGAGCCCTTGAAGACATGAGCAAGGGGAAGCACCAAATACTACTTTGGCCCTAGTTTTCACTGCTAAATGACACTCACTTAGTAGCTAGTTGGTGTAACTATTTCTCACATTATTAGAAATGGCCCTATAAATGTATTAAAACGGGTATATAGCACTGAAATAACTCACCAAGTCATCAATAGTGAACAAAACTTAATACTGGCATTCCAGAACACCAGCCAAAGAGCGCAGTACATCAAACATGGAATCAGAGCTAACAGTGCCACCTTGTGGAGAATGTTCAGGCTGCAAAGCATAGCTTTATACTGACCTGTGGACACCATGTCTATCATTCAAATCACAAAGTGATTGTCAAGGACATTCATCAACAATGTACATATTGTTTTCAATCATGACAGCCCTAAACAACAGCTGTCCCACACCACACTATAGCTCAACAGAAAAGCGAGAGAGACTGAAAAGGGAATTGTTGATCATTATAGGCAACTCTTTCATTCTCTAACTAAAAGCACTCATTAGAACATCTTGTTCTACAGTACAGTGAGTACGCTGGATGAGTGGAGTGTGCGCTTTGTGAAAAGCTCAAGCAGTCTCTAATGAAGGTTTGATGTACTGAGCACTTCTGCTGGTTATTGCCTAGCCTCAGATGCTCTAAAATGCACAAGGGACCAGAAAGCAAGAGGTAACTGGGCCATCTTGATGCTTTCTTTAGTTTTCTACACCATGGCTTGTTAAACTTCTCTGAACATCACAAACAAATGCATTTAACAATTTTAACAACTCCATAATTATTCACACACTTGGTAAAGGTAAAAAGTCAGGTAAAAAAGTATCAATAAAATGTATCACTGTAGTTAGCTCAGATCATTCACTGTAAACCGAGCCCAATTAAGTAAAAATGCACACAGCGCCCAGGGAGCAGTGTGTGGGGAGAGTACCTTGCGCAAAGGTGCCTCAGTGGGGCCGCTAGTAGTCCTGTGATTCGAACCCTCTGCCTTCTGAACACGAGGGCAACTTCCTAGCCATAGGGCCAACAGCTGCGAAAGGTTTTAAAACCCATACATCACGTGTACGTTACGCAACCACTGCCGATATAAGTGAGGCTTCTTCTATAATGTATACAGTATACAGCTTAATACTCTAAGCCACTTCTCATTATCCTCTGTTTTCTATGTACTCTCCTCTTCAGTTTACGAGAGGGTTTGGCTCAGATGGCAATGTCTAATGCTGAACATTTTATTGTGACAGAGGCAGTCAGTTTTTTTTCTCTCGTGATATTCGGTCCATGACACCATTGATCCTAGCAAGATTCCTGGGCTTTTGGAGGAAAAATAGCCCCAATACATCACAGAGCCTCCACCACACTTAGTGGTGAACATCAGTATAACAGTCCTTTTTATGACCCACCTTGGGTGATTCATACCAAAAAGTTTTGTCATATATAACCATGGTTCCAGGTGAAGTTCCAGTGCTGTCTAGTTAACTGCAGGTGCTTGTGTTTAGTAGGTACTTGGTAGTATGAAACAAAATGCACATCTTTCAAAGGGTTGACAGGGAAGTGGCAACTATGGTTTTGTTGAAGACTTGGTGACTCCAAACTGGTACCATCATGTGTAAATTGAGAGCTGTGATCAATGGAGAAATGGTTGGTTCTCTCCAAGTATTCTCTGCGTGGTGCATGTTCCGAACGGCTCTGCCTGCTACTTAATCATTCTAACAGGCATTTCCATGTGTGTTTACTTTTTATAGCTGCTTGATGTATGGAGGTCAATACAGTTCTGTCTCATGTCATCTATATGCATCTTTCCCATTTTGATGAATGACTAAGCAAATAAAGCCCATCTGAGTCAAGTCAAATAAGCAGAGATCTTAAAATGGCTATGAATACACTGCCTTTTATCAGAAATACTGTTTTCTGATCATTTTGAGGTAAGATCATGTCCGAAGACATTACTAGTGGAATGGAATGTGCAGGACATCGTAAAGCAAAAAAGTAACAAAATAAATGTTTTTACTCTATTTTATCATAAATACATTACAAATTACTGAATTACACAGACATGGCCAATCCACTTTTTCTGAAGGCTGAAAAACGTGAGGTGCACTGCACGGACATTTTTTCTTAGGAGTTTCTGAAGGCTGCTTCTAGCTGCATGTGTCCCTGTTGCTAAGGAAGAATAGCACTGTAACTATTAGCTGTGTTAGTAGAATTTTTTATTTGATATTCTATTTTAGAGTTGACAAATAAACTAGAAGTGTTTTGTTGACTTGTAATGGTCTAACAGTTCAACTCTTGTATGATATGTGCTACTTGAATTTTCCAACTAAGGGCACCTAGATCCCACCAGCCATAGTAACTATATTAATTTGTGGTAGATTTGCTTCAGCGTCAGTTTATCCTTTTTTTTCTCCTCCACTGACATCTTTACAAATAACGGCCAATTAACTGCCTCTACTCACTCTCCAGATGGTGCATCTCAAAGAGCTCACTAGACAGAAGGAAGGCAGAGGAAAATCAAAAATAAGCACTCACTGCACCTCAGTTCCGTAGCATAAGTTTCCTCAGCAGCACATCGTCAGTGAGCCTGACATAAATAACACATCAAAAGAGATGCTGCAGGAAAGTACCACTTTACTCCATACACACCTTCCAGCAGAAATAAACCCAGCACACTACAGTATCACTCACCAACAGCAATTCATCGCGCTGAGAAGAGGCTGCAGTAATCCTGTACACGGAAACTTCCCAGCTGGGTGCAGAAAGCATAGATAGCACACTGCCTCCTTGAGTTACTCCACAATACAGTAAGGGTAAGCAGTGTGCGAGTGAGCTGGGACCAACGCTGCCAGTAGCAACATTTGGACACAGGAAATAAATAAATAAATAAGTAAATGCCAACAAGAGATTAGAGATAAAGAGCGGGGAGGGGAATGTGAGAATTTTTATGATGTGACAACAAACTATGAGTGTGTGGAGGGGGGTGAGGGAGAGGAAGAAGAGAAGAAGAGACTGGGTGGGGAGTGATACTGAGAGCAAAAGGAGGAAAGATTCCTTGGAATCTGTATCCTCCAGTCAATAACCTTGGACAATAATTACCCAGTACTTAGAAACCTCCTGGCCCAAAACACAACTATAATAGAAGCGCGATGGAAATATGCTTAAAATAGAATTCAAAGGGTGGATGCTTATAATAGAAATCAATGAGCAGGTGCTTGTAAAAGAAATCATTAGGCAGGTTCTTTAATGGAAACCAATTAACAATAGCTGTATTTAGTCAG
>JBBPDC010000028.1:10910931-10932014 GCA_037974485.1 Hemigrammopetersius urotaenia
TACCTCAGCGGTGCCTAGCGGTCTTGGGGATCGAACCCGGACTTTCTGGTCGCAGGGCGGATGCCTTAACCACTAGGTCACCCAACTGCCCCAATGAAGGACGAAACCAAAGCTTAATTTGCCTTAAGTAACCAGTCAAGTTTGGCTAGTATGTGCACATAATTCATATTTATTTTCAGATCACATGTACAATCTGTTAAGAATATGTTGTTAGATGATTATGTGTATATAAATATTCCTGCTTATATTTATTGAGGAAAAGAAACCCTTTCTCAATAAAACCTTTTTATATTAAACTGTGTATGTGTTAACTAAAACGCTTCAGTCTATTAGGATTAATCATTTTAGTTCAAAGATAAATATGTAAACAAAAAAATCTTATTTAAATCTTTGAAAATGCATTAATGTAATAAATATCTGAATGTTAAGCATTCTATGTCTTATTTACAGTAGTATTATGTGTGCAAATAAATGAGCATAAGAGTATTTGAAACCACTTCCTTCTCAATGTGAAAAGGTGCAGAAATGTGCATCATAAGGAAAATTAATCTCTCCAAAATTAGCCATATAATTATTATTCGGCACAGTATTTATGGTTAATGTGCAATGTATGTTGTTTGCAATGGTCATAATCAACCTGTCATGGCCCGAGACATCATGTTTTTTTGTTAGTCTATTCACTAACATTTTCAGTACCACAGAGACATCAGTTCAGCAAGAACAGCACTGCAAATCTTCTACATAGGTTCAACTCATTGAGTCCATTGAGGTGGTCCGGTGTTTCATTAGGGTGTTTACGGTCTGAGCAGACCCCATTCCAGAGCTAGCATGGCATGTGGAAGGACTCTCTCTTTGGGCTTCTTGAAGTTGTCCTTTTCTTTGCGTAGCACACGAAGAACCTCAACAGGGTCCGTCTTCCCTGTAAACTTCTGCACACCCTCCTCACTGTGCAGGAAAAAGGTTCAAAAGTTAGGATTCAACCAAGTAAAACCTAAATACCTTTTTTTGTAGATGCTTGTAAGAAGCTGTTAAAAGTGTAAAGAACAGTGTATGATTCTGTAACTGAGAACACGAGGTAACGGTGAGAATGTAAAAGTTATGATGAGGTAATTATACATGCAAAACCTCACATTTAAAAATGAGTGATCAAATCTCAGGGTAGAAAACTTGAAGTATTCTACTTGTGAATTTAAAATTGGTTTCTGTTTCCAGCACTAAGGATGAATGAAGAAACACTTACGAAAGACGCAGAAATGGATTATATTCAAATTCATCCAGTAGTGTTGATGGTACTGTTGGCTTGTCATCATCGTCCCTTGCCTAAAAATAAATGAACTACATTGTATAAACATTTTATCTAACTACATTTTATGCAATATAAACTAAAACTATTATAATGACAGGTGAACCACAAGACTTTGTTTGGTTGCTCCATAACAAATCCTGAATGCGTGCATCAATAAGACCAGACGATGTTTGTAATATGATGGAATATTTATACAGGAAAAGCTTACTGTACCCTAGCCCAGCTTAGCATCTCTTTAACTTTCTCGTTCTCTGGTTCCACCAGTGCTGCAAACTTCAGGTTCTTTATGGTGTACTCATGACCACAGAAGACCTTCTGAAAAATACAGAGAGTTCAGAGCTGAGCAAAGCATATGTGACACATCTGAGTCTCCTCGAGTTTCTTAAACAAGACAGCATTGACTGACCGTGTCCAGAGGAAGAGTCCCCAGCACTTCAGTCAGATTGTGATACATCTGCTCCGCTGTTCCCTCAAAAAATCTACCACATCCACCAATAAACAGTGTATCCCCTGCAGACCAGGACAGGTACACATTCACTACCACCAAAACGATCAACAACTATGTAGCATAACAAGCTCCTCATGGTCTGTTACACACATGTAGAGAAAATGTGCAGAGCAGTCACAGGGGCTGTTCTACACCATCATACTTTAGCTTAGTGCTAGAACTAAGAAGCCACTGTTGCTAATCTTTCCTGTACTCATTTCCCCAAAACGTCTCTCAACCAACATGCACCTTTTCATTTAGGAGGCAAAGTTTTGTTTATATGGTTCAGTCGAAAGTATGCCTTGAACAAAACCTCACTGACAGAAGTTTGAGACAACATCACAGGAGTAGGAGCGCCGAACTAAAATCAGTTTTTGACAATGAACATAAATAAAGAGGAATCTAATCCATGATCGGTCCTCCTTATAGCAGCTTTTTAAACTCTAGCCCCATTATTAATGGCTTGTAGTACAGTTCTGTATCTACAAGTCTGTGCCGTCTCAGTGACGAGCTGGGCACAGTTTAAGCAGTTTGAGAGATATTTTGGTGATTTGTTTTTATGGAAACAAATTGGACTGACTATTGTCTTCTAGAAGTTGGCAGCAACGTCTGGTCAATCTGATTTTCACTAGACACGGAAGCACAAACCTGTAAAAACAGCAGGAGAATCAGTGCAGTCGTCCTCCCACACGAAGTAGCACATGTGTCCTGAGGTGTGGCAAGGGGTGAACAGGCATCTCACATTTATAGTGTTAAACTAGAGGCAAAGGGACAACACAGAGAGCTGACATCACTTCTATATCCTTTTTTTTTTTTCAGAATCTGAGATGTAGGTCATAGCATCCATGTGGTAACAGTAATCCTGGGATCCTGTGAGAGGCTATGAATTTTAGTAGGAAATTTTCCAAAAGGAATGTCCCTCAGCACTTTTCCAACTGACAACTGACTTGACTTTGGGGTTATCAGGTTAAACCAAGGAATCCTGCTTAGAGTAAAATGTTGATTTCTCATAAGTGAACACACCACAGCACACATTTCTTTCCCTGCATGTAATCGATTCACAAAGTGAAGCAGCGGGTAGCCAGGAACACAGCGCCCAGGGAGTGCCACACTAGCAGTTTTGGGGTTTGAACCCACAACCTTCTGATCACAGGGGAAACTCCCTAACCACCAGACCACCCACAGCCCTGTGAAATACCCCATGAAATACCAGGGAGGACAGACAGTTCAATATTTTTTGCCACTCATGTCATTCCTGAGCTACAGTGAAACTGAAAATGAGTCTCCTGCTCTTTAATCACACCTTGAGCTCCTGGCCATTACTGACTTTATCAGTCAGTGCTGTGATGCGGTCATCTCCCCCATACACTCGCAGGTCAGGAACCTCCTTCACCAAAGCATCGTTTCCCCGGGCATGATCCCTGCACACACCACACAGCAACTAAAGACAAGGTGACAGCCATTCAGTGTGTGCTGCTCAGATATAGACAGACACAGATGTGTGGTGTAAATGACACATACCAGTGATGGTGAGTGGTCAGCACTGCAGTCAGTCTCACTCCTTCCCTTTTCACTATCTCAAGCATCTGAACATGAACACAAATTGCCTTAAACTTGGGGGCAATATTATTAAATATTATCTATCTATCTATTTATTTATGTATTTATTTTACCCTGTGAGGTACAGCAGGGTCCACAGCAATGGCTTCCTTACTTTCTTCATCCATAACCAAGTACATGTAGTTGTCTTCCAAAACTGAAATAACCTTCACCTTCATTGCTCCCAACAAACTGTTTCGAGGAACTGAGAAAGATCAGAAGTTGATGTTAGTATTGTTTTAAATTTAAGCCTAATAATTAAGATTTTTTCCCCTTAAATCAAAATGAGTTGCAACTGTTGGTTACATTTTGGTTTAAGTTTTTGATGCTGATGCTGACTGACAACGCTTTGTTGTCAACTGACAAATATTTTTTTTAAATAGTCAACAGAAGCATGATTTTAAAAAAGGGTAACGTCTGCAAATTATTAATTCATGGCATATTTAAAAATGTGTCAATAATAATGCAAAAATTAGTTTTATTTCACCTTTGAGCAGGTCTCGACGTGCCCTGAATGGGGAATGTTTTTGCTGAAGCACCAGGCTGACTAGCAGAGCACTGAAGACCTGACTAATCACTTCTGCACAACCAATTCAGTAGAAAAACATTTTTTTCCCGTTTCTGTACATTTAAGTAGCTCAGATGATGGTTTAATATGAAATACCTCATAGTAAAAAAACTGTCTGATTTCTTTATAGTACTGGTGTTGGGATCCTGTGCATCTACACGTGCAAAAAATTAAATAATTGTAAATCTAAAAAAGTTTCCGTTACAAATAAAACCCTCTTTTAATACCCTGTGCCTTTCCACTCTGTATTTTAAAAATCTCAGAATCAAAACTGAGTGTGAAGGGTGTGTCCAAGTTACACACTATACTTGATTAGTACAAAGTACACTATATGGCCAAAAGTATTGGGACACACCTGTTTTTCGAGGTTTGAGCTAGGCCCCTAGAAAAACAATCTTAATGCTTCAGCATACCAAGAGATTTTGTACAAAGCGAAGTCCATAAAGGTGCAAGTACTGAATTGAACAACTTTGTCTTAGTTTTTAAGAATTGCTACTTTACATAACAGAACTTGAATAAATTTAAGAAAACAAATCTCTCGTTGCCTCAAACAAAATGGCAATAAATACCTTTGACAAACTTCTAGTAGTGTTTTACCATCCAACTGATCTCATTGTGAGAGTGTTGATTACAGCAGTGTTTTTTAATATAAGGTTTGATTCAGGTACATAAATGCGTACCTCATGAAGCAGAATGAGGTTCTTGTGTAGGAATTCCACAGACACTGACATGGAATGGTTGTCATAGTCAGATGCTGATTTTAAAATAAGTTGCAGTGGTCTTATTTTTTTTTCCAGAGATGTATATACTAATCATACTATGATGTTTAGCAGGTTAGTTTGGTAAAATAGCAAACTACTGTACACCATTTTGTACTAATTTTGTTAAATATTGCTATTCATATGTACATCGTGTCAAACTGTTTTAGAGCGCATTTTGGACACCAGGTAACTGAAGGTTTTTAAATCTTACCACACTTCTTTAAGAAAGCAATTGCCATTAAAAAGCCATATGTAGCTGCTCTTTCTGTCATTTCACAGCACTGAAGGACTGTATGCACATTAAAAACCAAACATCTTAATCAAAAATCAACTAAGCGTGAGTAAGCATTGAGGATAACTGAGCATACAAAATGTTTTGACACATATACAAAATTGCACACTACATACAGTAGTTAGTGTTGGTATTAAGTGTGTGGTTGGTACACAGTCAAAGTCATCAGGTGACGTATTTGTAACTATTTTCTCTTGACACTTGTTGTTTGGTTCCTATCCCCAATACTGTGAACAATCCTATCTTTAGAATGAACCGTCAAACGATCATCAAACCATTCTGAAAGACAGAATGACTTAGATTACATCTTAATGACAGATTTTAACAGAACTTTTAAAACATAAGTGCAAGTCCCCTTTAAAAAATGTAACAAGAAGAATAACAAAGAACAGGTTCTGTGATAAAAACGGACAGAAGGTTTTCATTTTCCTCTGTGCTTTATTAAACATACTGAAATACAATCAATACTTTTTTGCTTCTGAGAACAGAAGGTGCAAGATCGGCTAAAATAATTAGTGGAGCACAGACAGTAGCATCAAAATTGCTCAAACAAAAACACAGAGCTGCAGGAGAACTGCTCCAAATGGATTTGAAATAAAGAGATCAAACAAACACCTCTGAATGACATATCAAAAGCAGTATTACTGAGTCATTTATTTCTGAGCATGCTACTCATAACTGAAGGTCTGTACATGTCTCATATATAATCTTTCTCACACAAGAAACAGTGTAACCTTCTCATATCTTAAAAATAATCTTTTCTTTACAAAATAAAACATTGCACATTAAGAGATTGTTTTAGTAATTAAGAATCACCACAACACAAATATGGCTGTCCATCATTCCACTGGCAGGTTTCTGCAATATTCAATATATTTCCGTTTCATATTCGTTTTATACACACAGCTGTACACGTTGTGGTCAGCTGAAACAAAATCTTCTTAAATTCGCCACGCTGAATGTTATCAAGCCAGAAATAAGCATTTTGATTCTTTCTGCAGATTCTACAGGCACAAGTCATTAGTACCTTTGACTGAAATTTTGGATTAATATTAATGTATCTCTTGCACGTGTACGGCCTACCTTTTGCTTGTTTTTCATCAAAAGAGCATGAAGTGCACTAAGACGTATTGTAGTGGTGGATATACTAAAGCTTTACACAAGTTTTAGCTCAGTCTTTGGGCACCCTGAAGCCATCCTTCTCTTTACGGATGCTCCTCATCGTCTCTATGGGGTCAGTAGTCCCAGCGTGCTCCTGGACAGTCTTCTCCCTTCGTAAAAAGCAAATACCAAAATTTCATAAAGAGTTTGAAATCTGAAGGTGAAATGTTAGAACAGATTACAATTATTCATTCAAATATTCAATAGCATTTTGTCTAAAATAACATTGATCTGATCAAAAGCATTCAAAGATTTTTGATGTGAAATGGTTCTTTACTGAGTTCTTTACTGTCCAAATTCACCCTCAAACCTACTTGTGTCTTCTACTTGATGTAAATGTTAATAATGGTAAAATAATATTAAATCTAAAAAAAAAAAAAAGAAATCTTCTTTTGGGACTATTTTGCCTTGCATGTATCGCTGTATGTATTTTAAAAATATGGTTTAGATCAAAAGGTGATCTCAGAACAATTTTAAAACAATGTCTTGGATGTATTCGTAAGTATTTAATGTAATAACTAATGTAACAGGTACGTTTGAGCGGCACTTTGGAAGTCTAGCTCCCATCACTACTGCTGTACATTAAACGTTGGTGGAATATCCCTTTAAGTGCCAGTGGACTGGTATGTCAATACCTCACTCTCATGAACGGATTGAATGTGAACTCATCAGCTATGGTCGACGGGATGGTTGGCACTCCATTGTCGTATTGCTCCTAATTAATAAAAAGGATGTTAGACGAATGGATTAAGAGCGTAAATAAGTAGAAAAACCAAAAGATAAAGTACCTTAGCCCATGCCAGTTTTTTCCTAACTGCCTCATTGCTTGGTTCGACATGACGTGCAAATTTCAGATTGTTTATTGTGTACTCATGACCGCAGTAAACCCGCTGAAACACAAGCAGACAACAGAATTTACTTATGTCCTAAACTTTACTTAAGTCCTTAAGTGTGATTTATGGCAGAAAACATCACAAATAATAATAGTAATAATACGGATTTAATGCTGACTGGAAATATCAAAAGGACTGAGATGAAAAATGTATGCAAGAAATAAGTGAAGAAGATGACGTGTTCTATCCTCATAAAATGTCTGAAAATCACAGAGAGACGTGATGTGAAGAAAAAATTACCGTTTCTGGAGGAAGTCGCCCTAGAACGTCTATCAGAGCTTTGTACATCTCATCAGCAGTGCCCTCGAAAAACTTCCCACAGCCTGCCACAAACAGGGTGTCACCTACAAACAGCCAGCAAAACACAACAAGACAGAAAATGTAATACAGGCAGGAAGAACACGACTAATAAAGAGAGTGGCTACTATTCAACTGAGACAGATAATGTAATTACATTTATTAAATTAAGCACTTTCATGGAAAAGACCCAGCTATATTCCTCGAACCACAATGATATCTACTTCTGTTATTATAACTTGCCTTATATTAGTTCTATTACTGACCACAGCATATTGAGTATGTGTATAATAGTGTATAAAAGTATTTTTTGAAGCGAGTTTTAATTTATTTTGACTTCATGTTCATATTATATTTTATTTTGTTCTTTGAGTCTCTGTGTGTCTGTGCTGTCATAGCACTGGCAAATATCTCAGGTTATCATTATCATAGTTTACATAATAATCATAATCTGGAATTAGATTCTGTATTATTCGATTATATACTTATTGATTTTCGTACCTGTGAACACAGCTGGAGGTTCAGAGCTGTTTTCTTTTGTCACAAAGTAGCAGATGTGTCCAGTGGTGTGACATGGCGTAAACAAACACTTCACATTAAGTGAGCCCACCTAAATGAACCAAAAACATTCCGTTTAACTGTCAAAGCAACGCCAACGCTACATCGATTGATTTTTTTCCTAGTTCAACTGTTCGCCATGTTTAGTGGGTTTAAGAGAGTGAACTACCAAACTGTGCTGGGCACTGGGCGTCCTGATCTGGAGTTCTAAGGCTGCAGATAACAAAAGCATTGTGTAATTTGAAGAAAAAGATATTATTTATCAATTACATGTGTAATTAAACATGTAATTACACAGTCACATCTAAGTATCACAATCAGTTATGACAGCCTTTGAATTTTAAGACTTACAATTGTGAGTGCCAAAGGGGTTACTTACGTCGTATTACTAAACTACAGCATACAACAGTTCTTATGTTATAACCAATACACCAAGCGCTTCTGGACATCCAGAACAAAACTATGGCCCACACACACATCCAGAGGACTTACTTTGAAAGTGTTGTAGTGGGTCACTTTTTTAGTCAAGGCTCCGACCCTGTCATCGCCTCCATATACAGTCAGTCCAGGAACCAACTTCACCAATTTCTCATTGCCACCAGCATGGTCCCTGTCAGCGAAATCCCAGGACAAGCAACTAGATCATCTTTTGAGATAAAGGTTCAGGGCAGTAATTCATTGCATCATCTTTGTGCACAACAAGGCAATGCTGCAAAGGTCTCCTCACTCATCAATAAATCAAAGCCTCTCTCACCAGTGATGATGTGTAGTTAGAACAGTTTTGAGCTTCACACCATGCTTCTTAATTGCATCTACTACCTGGTAACACACAGCAATAACAATCACCCAGCGATGCAAAAAATGAAACACTTCTACTCCAGAAAATGTAAAATTCTTTACCTTATTCGGTTCCACTGGGTCAACGATGGCAGCTTCTTTTGTGTCCTCATCAATGAGGAGATACATGTAGTTATCAGTGAGGGCTGGCAGGAGCTCTATCTTCATGTTGGCCTGCTCAACAACAGAGGGCTTCCTCACAACAGACTGGAAGAAGGAAGCTTGGATCTTAGGCAGGGCTGAAAAGAAACCCACAGAATACTATAAAACACAATTTTTAAGTGTTATTTCAGCAACCTGAATTATAAAGAGTTTTGAGATCATGATGTATGAACTAGGGTACACGACTCAGTGCTCACGTGCGTTTGTTTACATGTTAAAACAAGCTTCTGTCCGACAAATGTCTGATTAAATGCACTTTCCGAACCCTCCTACACTGTAACTAGGTCAAAAAGGCCTTAATGAGGACTCGTCTATATAAAGCAACGACTGATATGTATTATAAAGTACGAGAGTGTACTTAAAGACACCTCAGTAGAGCCAAACCACCCAAATTCAGGTTGCTAAGTTACAGCTACTGTAGTACTTGTTGTTGACATTATTAGACAGTGGTCTACTCTGGTCAAAACGACATTAAAACGGCTCGGTTCAGGTTTAATAACAGATTGCAAGCCTACGTTAACATTTCGTCAGACAACACCTTCAGAGAGTCTGTTTGGGACAGCCCCTGTTTAGCTCAACCAAAACACTGGCCATGCGAAGCCAAAAGGACTGAAAACCGCTAATTTACTGGGACATTCGCATAAAATACCAAACCTAGGCTTTCTGAGCACGTACCAAATGTGTAAGTCGCAGCTCCAAGCACACCAAGAGTGCAGGCACTCACAGCCAGCGGCCTGAATAACATATCCAGACCCGAGATAGCCGAATCCACGCACGGAGGAAGAGGACGGGTCGGTCTCACATACTGCCCCGCCCATTTTAACACGAACCCCCTCATTGACCAATAAGAGACGGGGGAGTGTCCCCCGTCATCCACCCAGTCATGTGCATTTGGAACACACCCCGCTCTTATTAGGACACGTCCACTCACTCACACTGCACCCTAAATATACATTTATAACCAATAAACCGTTTTTAGCGGCTCTTCGACTTTGATGGCCCTTTTTGAGAACTTAGCGATGAATAACAATCCCAGATTTGGCAAACAAAACAAACGTTATTGCTTTACGAAAAAGTGTTCAATTTGACAGATTAAAATCCCATGAAGCTGAAAAATATCATATTCATTTTTTTTTAGTTTAAATTACTGCTGCTTACGTTTGCATTAAAACTGCAGTTTTGTTTGTTTGTTTTCTGTTAGCTCTTCCTTTCTAGACGTGAGAAACACCTAGTACCTACGTCATCAACAAGTCATGTGCATTTGGAACACGTCCTGCTCCAAAACGGACACGTCCACTTTCACACTGCACTCTAAATAAAATGGTTGACCACTAACTCGTCAAGACATGGCGATTTTGGGGGCTCTTCGACCTTTGACGACCCATTATTGTACCTTATCAATGATTAACAATCTGATGCACGAGCCCTAGTCAGGCCATTAACTCAAATGTGCTTACTTTGTACAACATTTCCAGATTAAAGTCTTTTAAAGATGAAAAACAGCAATATATCATATCACATTTTAATGTGACATGAATTATACTTATATTTGCATCAAAAGTACTATTTCCTTTCGTTTTTCTGTCAGATCTCCGCTTCTAGATGTGAGAATGGCTAGTACATACTTCAGGGAGTGAAGTGTCCTTTTGAAAATTGGGACACCGCCACAGAATGGCTGACACTGGTGCGTCTGTCAGGTAGGGGTTTTAAAACAGGCTGTTCGTTGACATTAACTTTTAATCAGAAAACAAAAATGTCTTTCAGAGCAGACATATGCAATATATGCACCAGAATACGCTACAAAGAGCAGGTATAAGCACGTCTCTTTGTGTTTTTATGATCTTTTCTGTCAGTGCTTACACGCTGTAGTTGGGACAGCCTGACTGAGAGGTCGATGAGAGGTCGTGAGACTTTGCCCAGGTGAAGTTCAGCATGGGCACCAGAAACGTGGCTCGTTTTTGGGAATGGGGAAGAAAAATCATCTGCGTGGGGAGGAATTACGCGGACCACGCGAAAGAGCTGAAAAACGCTGTACCCAGCGAGCCTGTGTTGTTCCTGAAGCCCCCCTCGGCATACGTGAAGGAGGGGTCTCCGATTCTGGTGCCCCGCTACTGTTCCAACCTGCACCATGAAGTGGAGCTGGGGGTCGTGGTTGGAAAAGCGGGCTCCTGCATCCCCCAGAGTTCGGCCATGGAACACGTGGCTGGTTACGCTCTGTGCCTTGACATGACGGCCCGGGACGTCCAGGACGAGTGCAAGTCCAAAGGACTGCCCTGGACCCTGGCGAAGGCGTTTGACACCTCCTGCCCGGTCAGTGACTTCATCCCCAAGGAGAGCATCCCTGACCCGGCCGACGTCACGCTGTGGCTCCGCGTGAATGACGTCATGCGGCAGCAGGGCAGCACCTCTCAAATGATCTTCTCCATCCCTTACCTCATCAGCTACATCAGCGAGGTCATATCTCTAGAAGAAGGAGACCTCATACTCACCGGGACCCCCAAAGGAGTGTCAGCCGTGCAGGAGCACGATGAGCTGCAGGCTGGCATCGACAGCCTCCTCACCATGACCTTCAGGATTGGCAAAACCTGGTGACGCCCAGAAGGAAGTGCATGAATCAACATCTGGACCACACACACAGTTAATAATCATCTCAGGGTTTTGCCATGACTGAGCAGTTTCTGTAACAGTTTTTTTAATTAAAGGTTCAGTTTTTAATTCAAACAGGCTGTTTTTTTATTTCTCACAGTCCCCTTCAGTGGGTTTGTGTCTTATTAATGATCAGAAATGTTTTAGACAAAATAACAGTTAATGATGCATTTATGGAAGAGCCTTTATGCAACAATGTGGTCGAATGTGTATTTACTTTACTGTATTTGATGTAGAAGTAAACGTTTCTGGTGTAACGTTAATCCATGTAGACGTATATTTGAGAAATGTGGACAGAACAGCACTGGAAGGTTCGTACATAAAAACATAGGCAGTTCACATATAGACGTGTGCTTAATCAGTAATAACAATTAATGAATGTTAGAATTTGATCTTCTAGCACTAAAACGATACACATGTTTTCTATTTTTGAGTCTAAAGTCAAGATTTGATTAGATTTTTGATGTTTTATGTGTTAAAATGCCTGTTATGGTGTTACAAAAGATGCAAATCATGTAGTTTTACAATAGGGTAACCTTATCATTCATATCAGCCATGCAAAAGTAAACAGTGTGCCGCCTAATGTCTGGTTTTATCTCTAAACAAAGTGGCAGGCATTATAACAACCATTTTGTGTTATAACTTCCTGTTAGGTAATGTTTACTGGAACTATCTACTTTGGACATCTGGTTCCTGTTACCACCATAGCGGACAATTCTAATTTCATTTCTCTAGAATAAAAGATGTTACACTATCATTTTGTTTCCATCTGAATAATTTAATCATGTAGAAATATTTAGAAATGGGTAAAATTCCCCCTTTAGCCTCTTCAGTGGAGACAAATGCCTGTTCAAGACACAGATTGTCCACTAGAGGGCAGTGCACCAAATCAAATATTTACAGAGTTCAGTTCTTGGCGTAAAGTACAAAGTCTGAAAGTTGAACTCACTCCCAGTCAGTGTGTATCATAATTATCAAATAATTTTCAAGTCTTTTAAAGTAGTCAGATTTTAACATTAACTGCATCAGTTCCAATCCTTTAGGGTCTTGCTTTGGCCTTTGCTGTTTTTGCTTTATACACATTCTATCAGCGATCCAGCTACCAGCATTGCCTATACCTCAATGATGACTGTTGGCTGAGGTTAAAGAACTTGAAACTGCGTCTATTGCACTGTGTTTTGTAAAATCTAGGTCTAATGTTATGTGCTTTATCCTGGTCTTACCTCCTGGCTTCACTTGCTGGATTCATCCCTTGTACTTTGTATTGTGTTGCTGAGCTTGTGCTGTTTCTGTCTTGGCCTGGTGAACATCTGCTCCAGGTTCAATTACATTTCACCTCTCAGCCTCTCTGTCTCCAAGATCCATCACCTCATCACTGGCTATATGTCTGTGGTGCCGTGTGTAATCCGATGCGCCACGTTCGTGGTTCTACGGCTCCCGAGTGCACCGGGGATCTCCACGCTTTCAGCCCAGCCTCCTCAGTGGAACTTCTATTTGACCAAATTACAGGTTCATCAGCAATCAGTCTCTTTAATATTTTGTTAATTGTGTACATCTCAGATGAACTGTACAGTCAGAATCCATCCAGAATAAAGTTACTTGAGGTTGATTTGACTCTGGGTATTTCATGCTACTTCTGGTTTGTAGTTTTAGGCCACTGTTTCATAGTGTTGCTTTCTGACAGATGCTATTTCCCACGGGTGGAAATTCAGTGGTCAGGATTACCAAGACGCCTTTGAAGGAGCTATGACTCTAATGCCAGCCATGTTTGTCTTATTATGTACTGCCAGTCGCTCTAAAGAGAGCAGCAATAAAATAAAAAAACTCAGGGCATAGAGGGACATTTTGAGTCCAAAATGTTTTAATACATTTGAACTGTTTGCGCTGCCTGTTGCCGGAGGCCTCTTGCATGAGTTGAAATGAGTCCAATTCATTCCAGCTCCTAAAACGTATGATTTGTTAGAATCCTCACAGATAAAGTCTTGGCTCTGTGACAGAGGTTGGATTGCTGTGCAACTGCCGATACTAATCAAACTGAAATGGAAGAACTGATCAAAAACTTGGCCGGCGCTGTGTGTTGTGCATTGATCCTCTTTCACAATCTGAAAGAGTAACTTATAAATGACAGCCTCAGTTCTGTGGTTTATAAGAAAGCTGATCCAGATCGCAACAAGTCTAAATACGCATTCCTCTCCTTTTTAATTTATTAGCTTATTTTCTTTCATGTGTGCATTGAATATTTTTCTTCAGAACAAATAGAGAGAACCAATGTTTGAAACTATTCACACACACAGTACATTAACATATAGAACAGCCTTGGTTGCCCACATGAGGTGCGGGTATACGTATTATTTTGAAGAGAATCCTTTAAGTCCAGTTGTGGACTGTTCCTCTGCATTTTCGCCACGTTTTAATGGCGCTAAAACTAAGCTCATCCATAGTGAACCATGTGTTCTGTCCTGCTTGACTCTTTCAGTTGAAATCTGACTTGACTGGAGCTTCTACTGACATATATAATAATTAATATGTAGTCATAAGAACACCCATCATTAGTAACAGGCTGTTTTGTTAAAGTATGGGATTAATAAATAACAGTAGATTTCCAATGGAAATAGCGAAAGGTGGGGAATGAGCTGAAGTTGTGGAATCTAAGGTGGAATTCTGGGCTGCCAGAATGGAAGCAGCTACATTAATAACTCCAGAAATACAACCAACCAGCCAACCTAGGTAGGAAAATGTATTTTAGCAGCTATATTTGGTGAATGAGCGAAAGTGTATTCAGAACAAACGTGGTTTGGGATTTCCAGTGACATGTGGATCTTACAGCAAGTAGTATCAAGTAAAATACTATATAATAAAAATAGTAGTATTTATGATAGAAATAATATGAACTATAATAACATGATGGGACTTCGTTCAGCCCTGTTCTACTGTATTTTGGAACTGAATACACACTATACCACATTTTTACGGGTTATTTATTTACTTGGGCTGCGTCCTGAGCCATCCAAATCCCAAATCTCAAGCCAGTGATTTTCTAGCAAACACAGAGAGCTCTTACAGCCGCCCTCCATTTATCGGCTTGTTGAGGAAGAACCTCTTTTACACAATGATCCCACAAATCAGGCATTCCCTCCAGCAGAGCCCTCAGTGTTCCTCCTTCCTTCTACTTGCATGGCCCTGATTAGTCTGCCATATGCCTACAGAGCCATCTCCCCACATCACTCAGTCTGTAACCCAACACATCTTAGGGCTGTTTTAAAAGGGCAAGATGAGATAAGCTGTGTACTTGGTCTAGTCATGGTCTAATTCCAATTACAGTTAAACTCAGTTAAGCTTGGGCTTGTGGATTAGTACCCAGCAGTATTCGTTCTCCCAGACAAGGCTTAAGCCAGGTTCTGGACTACATTTCTCTTACACTGGAGAATCTCCAGTTGTGTAGGAGCAGTCTGTCTGGGGATCTGACCCCAAAACAATCAATATATCAACATTTATCAACATTTATATCTCAGTTACAAAACCAGAAACAAGCTGTATTTGTGTATAAATATATGGGTTGTTGCTGGCATGGTGTAGTTTTTGGTGGTACCTACCAACAGTGGTCCAAGGGAGGACGACTGGCGAGGGTCGTGTCTACGATCTGGACATTGTTCTCCAGAGAGTCCTTGGCTTTAGGTATTCTTTAATGGCAGTAGCCTCTTGGTTCTTTTTCTAACGTGTGTCTAACCATACAAATAGTATTATTTTTTATTTCATTTTTTCATTTGTATTTGCATTTGTATCAAATTCAGCTTTTTATCATGTTAAAATAAACCGAAGTTGAAATGCAGATTCAGAAATGTGACACAGAATGTAACTGGAATCATATTTTTTTTATAACTACATAATTAATTACTAAAAATTATGTATTTAGCACACAGCTCACAAAGCTACATAGTCTTTGCAACATATTTAGATCATTTAGTGTATTTACGGACGTTTCTGTAGCCAAATGATTAAAGCCCTCCATTATGAGGTGTGTAAGAATAAAATCAATCCTCATGAGATGCTCCCTGGAAAATGTATCCCGGAGCGTCATCAGTCATCACACGCGGAAAATTTAAGGCATAATCCTCTCACCATCCATATTTAGGTTTTACTGCCACTGATATTGATTTAGTCATCTGTCCCTGACTGATGTATAGCTAACAGGACAAACATCCAACCGGTTTTAAAATGTGCTTAAAAAACAACATGGATTCAGTCACTACAGGCGAATGTAGAAAGAGGGAGTTGCCGCTTGTGGTGTGGTGACATCAGGGCATCCTTAATGAATAAGCAAGTGAAAAAAACAGAGTATGTGTGTGAAAAATGTAAATAACCGCAAAATAGTCATTTGTTTGGTTGTACAGGTAAAAATGATCCTAAAACAGGTATGTTTTATCGCTTTTGTGTTGTTTTGAATATAATTTATAATTATTTGCTGCTTTTTACACTGTGTGAAAACTTTATCATTAAAAGAGTAGTATAAATGGTACCAACTTACCATTATAATTGTTTTAGTTTTTTTATTATCTTGTAAAGTTACTTACAGAACTACTGACATGGCACTGTGTAATTAATTAAAAGCAAAAATCCAGCACAGCATACTGTCACATATTCAAGAGATACTTTCAGAGTATAATCAGTATTATCATGTGTGTTCCAGATAGGGTAATAAATGATACTCATCTGTTAGTATCTGATGAGCACATAATAACATCCTGGTAGTATTTTGTGAGGACATGACAGTATGTGGTGCACACCATTTTTTAAACCAAGAAGATACTCTAATTCAGTACCTCGGATGGCTTCATAATTACTATTTTGTGGATAGCAAGTTTTGTTCTGAAAGCAATAAAACTTATTATTTCAGAAACTGAGACACCCAGAGTGTGAATCTCGCCTCCATAACTGGGAGGTACTGCCTTCATAACACTGTTACGCCACCTCCCCCCCCCCCCCCCCCAAACTGCTATTTTTGTCTCTTTTGGGGTGGCACGGGTATTGATCGGGTCGGTACAGTACCCCCCGTAATTCGAAACACGCAGTCACTTACCTGAACTTGGGTTGAGGGTGGAGGTAGCTTAGTGGGTAGGATACTTGCCTCCGGACCAAGAGGTCATGGGTTCGAATCCTACCTTTAGCACCACCACTGGGTCCCTGAGCAAGACCCTTTACCCCAAGTTGCTCCAGGGAGAGACTGCCCCCTGTAGTTAGAAAATGGAAGCCGCTTTGGATAAAAGCGTCTGATAAATGCTGTAAATGCTTGGGCCTCAGCACAAAAGGCGGACAAAAACACTGGGCAGGTACAAGATATATTTTTTATGAATTTGTCAGTATTTGTAGATTAAGATGTAAAATCTGTATCATATTTGTACAGAAACGAGACTTTAGAGAAACCTAAGGTGACTGAAAAAATGCTTTTTAAATGTGTAGCCTCAGGGTTTATTTTTCCTATTAACTGTTTCCTATGACCTGTACTATTAACATTTATTATTTTTCATCCAACTTCCCAATGGCTTGAACTGTAGATTCAGAGTCCTCTTGAAATGCAGTTCAGAAGATGTTCAGGAGAATTTAAGTCCTGTGACTGAGGTATGTTTGTTTGTTAGGTGCTGAACGTGACATTTAAAACTTTTACAACTTTTTAGAGGTGCAGCATGTGGTTTAGTGGAGGACACACACATATAGTAGAAGCTATGGAGAGAAATGGGCGAAGGGACATAAAACAAAAAAGAGCAATGCGGATGTATTTTATAATTAGAGGCCTGCGCACATTGCACACATGGTATCAGTAAATGGGAAGAGTATGCGGGGGGAGGGGAGGGTGGGGGGATGGTTAGAGGAAGATACTCAGTCATAAATGGCCTCCACCAGCTCTACAATTCAGTCTGAGGCTGCCACTGGGTTTCCCCTTCCCCTCCTCCATGTGTGCTCAGAGCCATATACTGCAGTTCTCTGTGTACACTCAAGAATCTTTGCTACAGTACTACAGTAAGTTAATAGGAGAAGCAAAAATGCTCTTACCATGGTAGTATATTAATGTAATTGGTTTTTATTGTTACTGGTTAATTTTACCATAAAATTAAATGTAATGTAATGAAATGGAGAGATCTGCTGATGTGTATAGAAGGGTGTGTATAATTACCCACCAAATAGTCATTTGTTTGGTTGTACAGATAAAAATATCGTAAAACAGGTATGCTTTATCGCTTTTGTGTGTTGTTCTGAATATAATTTATAATTATTTGCTGCTTCCTTCATACTGTGTGAAAACTTTATAATTAAAAGATTAGTATAAATGGTACTAACTTACCATTATAATTGTTTTAGTTTTTTATTATCTTGTAAAGTTACTTACAGAACTACTGACATGGCACTGTGTAATTAATTAAAAGCAAAATTCGGGCATAGCATAAAATTAAATGTAATGTAATGAAATGGAGAGATCTGCTGATGTGTATAGATGGGTGTGTATAAACAGATGCTGTTTACCACGATCAAAATCAAGGCTTTCATATGGCAACGGCAATATGTTGCCTGAACAAAGTGTAACATTTTATTACACTTTATTACATAAATGCAAAAAAAGTGAGTAGTACCATGGTCAAATAAAAATCTCGTTTTCAACTTCAAGCATTTCCCCACTAGAAAATACTGAAAATACTTTGATAGGCAGCACACAGATAAAATGTAAGGTCTTTTCACACACCGCAGTTTGCATAAAACTGTACTGCTGTACTTCCATGGATACTCCTACCGTTGTGTGGTCAAAACTAGCTCAGATTCCATCACCCATGATTATGCATGGACAAAGAACTTAACATTGGTGATAATAGTGGTTATCTGCCATCATAAAATCATCTGCTGGACTTGAAAAACGCTCATGCAATACTAGCTTATCATAGAAGAGGATAAACATACAGTATTTACACACAACCTTTAAATATACAGTACAAGGGAAACCTGTTCAGCTCCAGGTTGTTTATCAAAAGCTTGTCTTTACCAAAGGTATAGACAGTATGTTGTGCATTATGTAATATACTGACACATTTTCAAATGTGAGCCACAAGTCTTCCATGATTCTATGTACAGTAGAATGTTCCTGGGATAACTTGTTCCCTTGGTTTAATTCAATCAAAAGAGTGTGTAACTAAGACCTTATGCAAGTCTGTCCACTTGGCAGCCAGTTCAGAAACCCCCCATTAACGGTTATTTCTGTCTATTATATCACAGGTAAAATCAGCTTAAAAATGGATAAAACATTTGTGATCTTAGGCTCAATAATGCAAAAATGCAATTTTTGGTTGTTCAGGCTTCTACAAATGTGCATATCTACACAATAAGAAGGGGTAAAGTCAGCGCCACGTCTATGGTTTGTCCTTTGATAATGTCTCTGCCATTGGACCAGAGATTTTTACCGAGTCCAAGTCAAGTCTCTAGTCTTTGAGTGGCATTGTTTACAGACGGCGACTCTAAATGTGGGATTTTTGAGCTGTAATTGTTGAGCTCTAAATGTTCAGAAGATATGCTAATTGCCCACGCCCCATGATTACAATTGGCTGTTACTTAGCAGGGGGCGGGGCTTTGTGCTGTGATATGCCCTCACCAACATGGAGGATTTGCCTTCCATGATATTAAATCTAAATGTTAAATATGAAAAACCATTATTAGCTGAAAACCGTTCACTCACCTTGGACAAAAGTAATGGGACACCGGGGCGAGGTGAACGGTTTTTGGGTCGTTGGAAAGAGTGTGAGATATAAATAAATAATTCCATGAAATTAACATTGGTTACGAGTTATGGCTCACGAGTCACAGCACCGAGTCCGAGTCAAGTCTCATGTCGTTGAGGGCAGTATAAAGTCAAGTCACAAGACTTTGTTTGTGCGACTTAAGTGCGACTCAAGTCCGAGTCTCAGACTACAGTCCCCATCTCTGGCATTGGACTGTAGTAACATTAGCCATAAGTCAGTCAGAACTGTCACAAAGACAACAATGCGAATGTGTGCATGTAAGCATACGTTAGTCCCTTACCAACAAAGCAATTAACTCCTTTTACCGAAGGCTAAGATTTCTTGAAAGGAGAACCTTCAGTCTATCTCTTTCATATTTCCACTAGAGAAGTGTCTCCTCTTATAATGTCTCTGAAGTGTAATGTAAAGAAGTGTCTCACAATGTACGTGTGTCAGCTTTGTAGCAAAGAAAGGGTCTTGTGGTAAAGTAGTAATGGAGCATAGACAGGTCGATTTCAACCACTCAACTCTGAGGTTCCTTAAGGAAACAAAAGTGTTTCTAGCATAAAATTGCAAATAACTCTTTTTTGTACTTTTAAGAGCGTAAGTTCAGTCCCAGCCAAAGTCCTGCCCACTCATTTGGTAGAACCTGAGGTTGAAGGGCCTGTAGAAGTTCCTGAGTTTGTCGAGCACCTCATTAGGGATGGGTGGGTGCGGCCTGCCTTTGGACTTGCCCAGGCAGCGCGGCCTGCTGCTGCCCTCAGGCTTCTTCAGGCATGGAAAGCCCTTTGTCCGGTTGAAGTAGAAGTGCTTGTCCCCCACAATACGCTTGAGGCCCAAAAAGTCCTGCACGCGGCCCACTTCACCAGCTGGATCACTGACCAGCCTCTCACCACTCACAAACAGGAAACTGGACAGAGGGAAGTGTCTCAGCCAGTTCTCCAGGTGCTGGGCGTAGAGGCCGATTCGCACTGCGCTCCATGAAGTATCCACAGCTCCAGAGCTGGAGTTCTTAAAGGCCAGGGACTGGAATGAGGGCAGCCCAGGGGTTTTGGTCAGAGTTTGTGTGTAGTCAGACACAGCCCTGGTCACCGGGTCTCGCACCACCACAATCAGCTTGGTGTCACAGTTCATGGCGCACAGTCTAGAAGGAGTCTCTTTGGTCACAAAGTAGCTGGGAGTCTTCTCCATGGTGATCTGGCCATCCAGAGTCCTCGGCATCAGGTTTCTGCAAAAAAAAGCATATCAAACTCAATAACACATCCATGTTACACTTGATCTTGGAAACAGTGTATTTTTCATTTACTGACAGTATATTTATTTATTTTGGCTGTGGATGCAACATTTGCACCATTTCTTTAAATGTTGTACCGCATTGCCCAAACAAATTGCATGTTTCTCTTCTAGTTTAGAGTTTATGTTTATAGTTTATTTATATATGTGTGCTCTGTGTCCTTTGTACAGCCATGCTGTCTTGTGTCACTGTATACATGTATATAATATACGTGAATCTACCCTGGTCAAAAAATCCACGTTTTGTACTGATGTCCACAATTCTGTTTATTTTCCTCTCTCTCTCTCTCTCTCTCTCACACACAATTATGGAGCACTGTGAAAACTAAAAATCAAATAAAGTAGTTTCACTAGTTGTCACGGCTGGTGGCCGCTAGAGGCCACTGTTTTTCTGTTTATTTCTGTCCTGTGCTTTGTTAGGGCTTTTATTTTGATATGTGTTCTAGGTTTAGGCTTGTGTCACGTG